>CBVK0102064339.1:0-33988 GCA_900067695.1 Picea abies
ATTATTATTTCCTAAAGACTATGGTGAGGATAATTATTTTATCCTAAGTCCCATAAAAGAGGGAATGAATCACAAGTGCAGAGAAAATGAGCTCCAGGGGAACCATGTGTCAATCATGGCACATGCAAATATATGTTGGGAAAATAGTATGTTTTCCCATCTTTCGACCATTCATGCACAGAGAGATCTTTACCGTTCGCCAAGGAATTTGTGCAACGATCCTTTTTTCCTCCAAAAATCTACCTTCGCATCATTCGTGCACCTCTGGAACCTACATGCACACCGTCAACATTGATTCTGTACATTTCCTATTATGTACAACACACCTGGAATTTTCCTGGGCTCGTACTCTGCCTTACCTGTGTTATACCCGAACCTTGTTGCTTCCATCACCCTTACTTTATTAACTTGGGAGATGGGTAGAAGAAGCAGGTTGTCATGCATTTGGACTTGAAGAGGTGGGTTGTTAGGCCTGTGGATTGAAGAAGCAGGTTGTCAAGTATGTGAGCAAGTCTCTCCATGTGAGAGAGGTTTTTGGGGAAGCGATTATTCCAGAGGGAGCCCAACTGTAGCTATACTGCTATGAGAATTCATGTCTAACGTGTTGTTGAAGATCTGGAAGAGAAGTGGGGTAGCCGAAGGATTGTTGAAAAGAGAAGAGGCACACTTCCTTGGATGTGACACACATATGGAGAATGAGAGGTTGTAGGTTGTTAGTGTTAGTTGGCTCCTAGGACAAAATCCTTCTTGTTGATCGTGTAACTTCATGTTGTCTCTGCCTAGCCTAGGAATCATTTTATCTAGGTGGAGTTTAGTCCTAGCTTGGGGGTGACCCACTGCTAAGATTGATGATTAGAGTGGTCTAAGGCAGAGGTCGTGGAAGGTTTGCATACAGTTGATGGTCTTCTATAAAAAGATAAGTATCAATTATATGTTCAATTGCATGTTGTGGTCTTCTATAAAAAGATAAGTATCAATTATATGTTCAATTGCATGTTGTGTATTTGCACATGTCTTATATTTATGAGTATTGCTTGTATGTGTTGTAAGTATAGGCTTACTATTATTTCCACATTAATCTTGTATTAGCAAAATGTGTTGTGTGTTTAATTTTTAATCAACTCTTTAAGTGAAGGGCAAGATAACATGCTTCTTAAAAAATACAAAGGTAAGAAGAGAAGGATAATATTTACGAGAAACAACTTGATCTAAATTAATAACACATGATATGAAAGAGATGATGAACACTAGTATGCAATCAAGGATTTAGTGGCAATGTCTCTTTTTACAATGTTGGAAGTAGGAAATCCAATATCGTACTTAAATTTAAAATAGGGAATTTTTTTAGGTAAGTTAATTATAATTTTATAAAATATGAAAAAAATTAAAATTTTAGATAATCTTTAAAAACAAATCAAAATTTTTAAATAAAATTATTTATTTTATAAAATTTAAAATAAATAGTTTTAAAAAATGAAAATTGAAAAATCATTTTTTTTTTAAATTAAAAAAATAACTTAATAGATAAATTTTACTCCTAAAAGTTTAGGATATATAATTATGTTCCTATAAAAAAAACTCTTCATTTTTAAACTCTGCATTTTTCAAGCAGATCCATTTTTTTATCGAGGTTTAATTGACGTTTTTCATGAGGTGAAAAAGCCTCTCAAAATGACGTTTTTCATGGGAGAACAACCCTCTCGAACTGACGTTTTTCATGGGAAAACAAGCCTCTCAAAAATCTTGGAAACGATATAGTACATCAATTATAAAACAAAATTGTATTTTATATATTTTAATAAAATTTATTGGAAATATTTTTTTTAGATATTTTTTTATTGCATATTATAAAAAAATCCATACGTTGAATAAAAACAGATTTTCATTTTCACGAAACTCATTTAAATACTGTGATGAAAAGTTTAAAACACCATAAAATTTCTTGCACTAATATTTAACCGCTACACAAACAATGGTTCGACCCAAAATTCCCTTTGTAAGCTTGCATGCTCGATAAATGATCTATTCTCCCCTTAACGTTAATGCTATATCAGGGTTTGTGTTATTTATCTGTTCTTGTAATTTATTTGAAGTTATCATTAGAGGGGAGATAAACAAGAGCTGCATGGTAGTCTAGTCTTTAGGTACATAATATTATTTAAAAATTTTTTTTTTTTTCAGTTTTTTAGATTAGCTAAATCTTCTTATATAGACATATCATATATATTTTTAAATCACAATTTGTGTTTTCTCTTGTCTAAGTTCAACTGGTGATCCATAATAGGGAGTAGTTTGGAATAAGTACTACTTACTGAGCATTTTGTCAGTCAAGGACCTTATAGGGTGCAACACTAGGACTTCTACTCTAGTCCAAGCATGCTTAACTTCAAAATTCTGATGAGATTCAGTACTTTATTGTTGAAATGATCACACCCATCTGTCAAGACTTACTTGGAAGATAATTCCCAATAAATATTAATCTTTGTATTTTAAGACTATGTGACTTCATAGTTATCAACACTTCACTCAAAGACTCAATGCGAGATATTGCACTTAGATCTTGATAAACATTTCATACATACCAATGTTTCCTATACTAATGTCAAATAAATATTTCTACTTATATCCTCATTTTTCATATATTATCAAGATTTTACATGAATAACCCATATATACTCTATGATTATTAATTTAATTAAATATGTTATTAACACTTTACTCAAGTCATCAACTATACTATGTAAGCATTAACAAAACATTCTTATATCAAATCCACAAACTATACGTAACTTATTTGCTATGTTTTCGTATCATTAGTGATCGATTTCACAAACTAATACTTATACTTCAACTCATTAACTCTCCTATCTAGCCTCAATTGATGGAAAGGTACCAAAACATGTAATATAATATATTCATATTTCTCTATTTTACCAATAGCACTTCGATCAATAGCATCCACTTAATTGCCACCTGGGTCTACTAGTACACCACTCCAATAAAAAATTAATCTCACTTTAGATTATCAATCCTTAACTTTGGGTTATAATTAATGACATGTTATGTTAACTATGAGCTAGGGACGTGATCAGGCTTGGCGCCATTAATTTCCATTTACCATCACTGAACCAGCAAGTCTTTTAATGGATGTGTGGAAAACTGAGCCCCTATTCTATCTTTTGTTCATTGTGTCAATTCGATAAAATGGAGGGTAGAGACAAAACTAAATGATTGATGACATTTGGTTAAAGATTTTGATCAATTATAATTTTAAAAAATTGTTTAATTTAAAAAAAAATTAAAAAATTCAATATAACAATGTTATACTTTGAAAAATTAATTTAAATTTATAATGAAATTATTTAGTCAATAAAATAAATATCAAATCAAAAAAATGAATATCAAATCAATAGCAAAATCAATAGCAAAGGCATTGCTATAATCGTATTTTGAAATAATCCTACTTTGACAGGACTAATAAATCACCTTCATAGTCTAGTTTGAAAGTCAGTTAAACCAATAATACACAGCCAGTTCCATAGTCCACTTTGAATGACAGTTAAAGTAATAATCACATGAGACAATTCTTTATATATAATTTATTTCCTGGCACTCAGCTTTATAAATGATAAATTAGAAAAGTAAGCACGCATTTACAAAGATCACGAACAGAAATCCGAATATTAGATTTAGATGATATTGTATTGTGTTTTCATATATCGAACGTAACTACATCAAACAGAACCCGAGAAATTTATTCCCAGTTTGAATATTATTAATGAATACCTAACTGCATACATGATACTGTGGAACAAAACTAAGTACGAACATCACGTAACAGCCACAAAACAGGATTGCTCTCTTGGAAGTTCGTGATATATCTACCAACGGGTCTCTAAAAGAGTAAAAGAATACATGACGGAGATAATGCTGTCGCTACTTAATCTTTCTTCTTACTGCTTGATTCTGCAACTTTCTCTTTTCGCTAGTTACATGACCAAGAAGTGGTTCATGCGGATGATTCACTCTCATCATTCTTCCGATTTTTCTCCTCATTATTATTACGCAGCGAGGTTCTTCTCCTCTTATTGCTTGATTCTGCAATCTCTTTCAGGTCACTGGCTGATCCATTCTCTTCCAAAATACTTTAATAACTAAATTTTACTCCTAAAATTTTAGGGTATAGAATTCTGTTCCTATAGAAAAAACTTTCGTTTTTAAACTTTGCATTTTTTCAAGCAGATCCATTTTCTATCGAGGTTTATCTGAGGTTTATGTCCATTTAATTGACGTTTTTCATGGCGAGAACAAGCCTCCCAAAACGACGCTTTTCATGGGACAACAAGCCTCTCAAAAATCTTTTGAAACGATATAGTAGATGAATTATAAAACAAAATTAAATTTTAAATATTTTAATAAAATTTATTATAATTTTGAAATATAATGGAAATATTTTTTTTTTCAAAAACATTTTTGATTACACAACATACATAAATATTTTTTTTTCAAAAACATTTTTTATTACACAACATACATAATTTATTTTTTTTCAAAAACATTTTTTATTACACAACATATATAAATTTTTGATAGATTGAAAATTGATTTTCATATATATATATATATATATATAAAAGAAAATTAAATACTTTGATGAAAATAATAGGTTGAAAATAGATTTTCGTTTTCATAAAATTTATTTAAATACTTTGATGAAAAGTTTAAAACACATCATAAAATTTCTTGCACTAATATGTAACAAATACGCAAACAATGGCTCGACCCAAAATTCCCTTTGTAAGCTTGAATGTTCGATAAATAATCTGTTCTCCGCTTGACGTTATATCAGGGTTTGTGTTACTTCTCTGTCCCTGCAATTTATTTGAGGCCATCATCAGAGGGGAGATAAATAAGGTACCTTCATAGTCGAGTTTGAAAGTCAGTTAAAACAATAATGACAGGGGGAATACACAGCCACTTCCATAGTCCATTTTGAATGACAATTAAAGTAATAATCACAGGAGACGATTCTGTATAGGGGTTGGTTAGTTGTTTTATAAAATGATTTTTTTTTTTTAGTTTTTATATAAATTTAAATTTACACGAATTATTATTTTGTTATTTAGAATTCATTTCTGACTGTAGAAATGGATTCAGCATGCTAAATTTTTTTTTAAGAAATTTGGATTTTATAAAAATAATTACTTAAATCTACAAATCCAACAATTTCTATCAAGATTTTTGATAAAAAAATCTTATAAAATGATTGTTGCAAATATTCCTAAAAAAATCTTATTTTATAGAATCTTTAACCTACCCCATTCTTTATATATAATTTATTTCCTGGCACTCAGCTTTATAAATGATAAATTAGAAAAGTAAGCACGCATTTACAAAGATCACGACTAGAAATCTGAAAATTAGATTTTGATGATATTGTATTGTGTTTTCATATATTGAACGTCACTACATCAAACAGAACGCGAGAAATTTATGCCCACTTTGAATATTATTAATGAATACCTAATTGCATACATGATACTGTGGAACATAACTAAGTACGAACATCACCTAACAGCCACAAAACAGGATCCAGTCTGCTCTCTTGGAATTTCGTGATATATCTACCAACGGGTCTCTAAAAGAGTAAAAGAATATATGACGGAGATAATGGTGTCGCTACTTAATCTTTCTTCTTACTGCTTCATTCTGCAACTTTCTCTTTTCGCTAGTTACATGCCCAAGAAGTGGTTCATGCGGATGATTCACTGTCATTATTCTTCCGATTTTCGTCCTTATTATTATTACCCAGCGAGATTCTCCTCATCTTATTGCTTGATTCTGCAATCTCTTTCATGTGACTGGCTGATCCATTTTCTTCCCGCTTCCTACATGGCCCAGCACTGTTGTATGTGGACGATTCATTACCCTTTCTCGTCCTCATTTTCATACTTGATTCACTGTCATTGTTCTTCCGATTTTTCTCCTCATTATTATTACGCAGCGAGGTTCTTCTCCTCTTATTGCTTGATTCTGCAATCTCTTTCAGGTCACTGGCTGATCCATTCTCTTCCCCCTTCCTAGATGGCCCATTACTCTCATTCTTATGTTTCTCGTCCTCATTTTCATACTTGATGTTGAAAAAAGAAGCACCCAGCGGCGGTCCAAGTGCATTAGAATGAGCAAAAGTTCTGGTACTGAAGTTCGCCCGCGAGTTGGGCTCAGCGATTAACTCGAATTCATCAGTCTTGAACACTGTGAGAACTAGCATGTGGGCACCCGATCTGGGAGGTTCATAAGCAAGCACCTCAATCGGCGGCGAATCTAATATTGCAGCACAGAGAAACAAACATATTCATGACCGTTAAGATTACTACGCGCACTCAATCGATACGTAAATTTTAATGTCAAAAAAAGAAACGCAATCATGATACCTATATCATGTTCGAGGGAAATGAAAAGCATAGTTAACCTGCACAACGTAGCGATTATTACTGTTATTATGAAATTAGTTAATGGATTCCGCGTGCCATTCAGAAATTTGTCCCTACTTCAGGCGGATTATAGCATACCATTGCAGATACTCGCCTCCAGGAGCGTCAGGATCCGTCAGAACCTGATTACGGTTTTATGAAAAGGATAATAATATGAATTTCACTTCGACAAAATACAGATTAATAAATTATTATTGCGCAAAATATTGACTAAATTAGGAATTAAACTTACCACTGCCACTAATTCGGGGCTCATGAAGGTTTCCAGTAACTCTAGATCCAAAGGATGTCTACGCTGTTCAAGATAAGCAGGTGGGTGTTGCACTTCATCAAGGGTTACTTCGTCGCCTATGCTGATTAGTGTATCGTCGTATCCTAGAATCAAGTCCAGATGAGGATTGAAATCGTCGAGAACGCGTCCGATAACTCCCGATTCCACTAGCTTCCGCTTTATCTCCTGCATTCTTTCCATAACTGAATTGGCGAGGACCCGAGATCAAGAAGAATGAAGAAATGGACAGCGCGTCTGAAATCTCCGGAGCGGAAGATCCAAAGTAATGAAAGAATGGATGGAGAAAGAGAGACCCACACTATATGCTAATTCAAAGATGGAGAAAGAGGGAGCCGCACTAATTCAAACGTGGATGACATCAAAATAGGAAATAATCTGATTCAAACAATGGAGTAGATGCGGGAAGCTGACAGTTTCATATTCTTTGCCAATATCAAGATTTAAATGAGGTCAATAAGTTAGTTAAGGTTTGTAATAGATGTGAATTATATTCCTAATAATATATTTTAAAAATAAAATATTAAAGAAAATATAGATGAATATTTTAAAAATTACAGAATAAATATAAAAATATTAAGGAAACAGACATAAATATAAAAATAGTAAAGAAACTGACATCTAAGTAGGTTAATTTTAATTGTAAAATTTGTCAACATGAAATTTATTTTAAGGATGCAAATTTATTTTAATATGTAGAAACTTTGGTGAATATTACTAATCCTTCATATGTCAACTATAAATGTTTTGAGATATTTTTTTTAAAAATATTCAAATTTCTAAGTATTTTAAATAATTTTTATAAAATTTTGGCTATTTTTAAGGTAAAATAATTTTATCCTATAGAATTTAGGCGAATCATTTTGTAAAATAATTTTATCCTATAGAATTTAGGCGAATCATTTTTAAAATAGAAAATCTCATTTTTGAAAAAACCATGGAAAATTAGCCCATGAGCAAAATTTAATCTCTAAAATCATCTATGATTTTCATCTTAATTTTATTTTGCATCTCTTAAATTTTTAATAAATCTATGGTGATATAAAGATTTTTAAAAACAAACCAAAATTCCAGTCCATTTCCAATGTGAACGTGGATTAAAAAAAAGGGAAAACTCCTGAAAGAAATTCGAAAGGAGAGAGATCAAGAAGTATTGCGTCAAGTCAAATCAAATCCACGTTATTATTAATTATTCAATAAAATTAAATGTTACACTATATTAAGTTATAGTGATGTTTATATTAATGTAAAATATGTGTTAACTTATATTATTATTTATGTATTAACTTATATTATAATATATTACAATATATACATTAACTCATGTATATTATAATACATATATTATAATATATTACAATATATACATTAACTCATGTTTTTGTAGTTCTTCCTTTAATATATGTCATATATATTGCAATGTTTATTAAAGGTTTATTAAAGATTTCATAGCATTGTGATATTAATCAAATGTGATGTAACATTGTGAAATTTATTAAAGGTTTTGTTCTGTTGCAATGTTAGGTTGTGATATTCTTTAATGGTTATGTTAGATTGTAACATTTATTTTAGATTATTTTATAATATGGATATGTTTGGTTGTGATGTTCTCAATGGTTATATGACATTCAGACATCCAACTTGGTTCACTTGTATTGAGTTCCTATGAGTTCCTACATTCATGAATAGTTATTTTGCATTGTGGTGTCAATCAAATACGATGTCGCAATGTGACATTAATAAATGATTTTGTCACATTGTGACATCCATTGAGAGTTATGAAGGATTGTGACATTTCTTTATGGTTATTTCGGATTGCAACATTCATCAAGTAATACTATTCTAAATAATATTTTTAATAAAATAAAAACTATAATATCGTAGTTAATAGTATTATAATATTATATTTGATAGGTTTATGCTAGATTGCAACATTCCTTAATAGTTATTTTGAATTGTGAAATTCATCTTGTAACATTAATTTCCACGTCACATTGCGGCATTCATCAAGATGTCTCAACGTACCATAACCATTGATAACATCACAATCGAACATATTCATATTATAAAGTAAGAAAAATTGAATGTTACAATATAACATAACCATTGAAGAATGTCACAACACAAAAAAAACCTTGATAAATGTTTCAATGCGACAAGACCCTTAATAAATGTCACAATTTGACATCATATCTTATTAATGTCACATTTCACAAAACCATTAATGAACATCGCATTTTGACATGAAATTTAATGAATTATGCAATGATATATAGTCATTAATGTGGCAAGATGAATGTCTCAATCATAAATAAACATTAAGCAATGCAACAATTTCACATTATATTTGGATAAATAATATTTTGAATTGTGACATTCATCTTATCACATTAATTGCTACGTCTCATTGAAACATTCATCAATATCTTTCAATGTCCCATAACCATTGATAACATCAAAATCAAATATATCCATATTATAAAGTAAGAAAAAATCAATGTTACAATATGACATAATCATTGAAGAATGTCACAACCCAACAAAACCCTTGATGAATGTTGCAATGCGACAAGACCCTCAATAAATGTCACAATGTGACATCACATCTTATTAATGTTACATTTGAAAAAAACCTTAATGAACATTGCATTGTGACATGAAATTTAATGAATTTTGCAATGTTATCTAGTCATTAATGTGACAAGATGAAATTCTCAATCATAAATAACCATTAAGCAATGCAACAATTTCATATTTTTTTAATTTTTTTATGATGGTTATAATGAAAATTTATGTACAATGAGAAAAAAAATTGGTCTATTGGACCTTAAAGAGTTAAGGGATTACTTGGGTTTCTTTGGGATGTTGTCTCTATGATCAAAAAAAATTCCAACATCACCATAGTTTTGTTGAGTTAGAAGGATAGATAGGTTGGTAGTGTGACATATATTTTAAAATTGAGATATTATTTCATTATGTAGAACATTATAAGAGAAAAAAAAATCATATTCAACCCTGTTAGTGTCACAAAGATGAAAAATTATTTCATCTCGAGGAACTTTGGGAAGTGTCCAATGGCTAGTTTCACTATGGAGCTAGTCAAAACAAAGAGATACTTTTGATCTCTAGATTGAGATTGATCACCTCCTTATAGTATATTAATTTTGATTTAGCTTCTAATTCCTCATCTCACCATAATTTATCCTTAAATTTAGATGTAACAATATTTTTAAAACTATCATTATTTTGTAGAATTATTTATTCTTTCATTCCATAATGATTTAGCTAAGTTCAATCATCTTTATACAATCCTTGCTTGAGACAGAGGTTGTTTTGACTCAATTTTGGGGAGCCTCTTGTATTCCATATTATTTAACTTGTTATTATAAATTAGGTACCTAATCATATCCACTCTTTTCATGGTGGAAATGATTGCTTCTATGAGGAGGATTGGACATAGCGTATTTCTTTTAATTTTGAGATTATAATTTATAAAATTATTTTGGATCTTCTCCATATTTATACATTATTATCTAGAAATACTACATCCCCAAAATTTACATCCATATAAAATAACCAAAATAATGAGTGTCTGGAGTTTCTTCTTATCCCATATCCAAAGGTCCATTGATTTTTTTTTTAAGACCACAATAAAATTTTGAGGCTTCATTTACCCTTTTCTCAATGCTATAGTTCCAGTTTATTTGGTGACAAATATCTATTCTAATATATATTTTTACTAAGACACTTTATCCAAGTTGTTGATGTCCTATTTGAATGTATCGTAAGTGAAATTATTTCTATTTAATTGTCATAGCTTTGATTTTGGGAGTGCTAATAGACATAGCCATAATAGAGTAGAAATCCCTCAGGATTCATATTTTATTCCTCATATCATAGGGAATCCTCACCATAAGAATAATATCATCAACAAAAACAAGAAGAATGATGACTATACTAGTGAGAATTAGGTTAAAAAAACCTACTTCTTCTAAACAATTTTATAACGTGTCAATATGTATGCGAGAAAGGGTAGGAGATCGGGAGGAAATTTCTTGACTCACATGTTATAGTTAATTTTTTTAGACCAACCATCAATTTTCCTAAACCTTGAAATAATGTTCTCATACAAACTCACTACAATATCCTTCAACACCATAGGGAATTTTAGATCTTCCAACCTATTCCAAAGGTCCATCTTAGACACTATAAAAAAATATTTTCTAATTCAAATGAAACAACAAAGGACATTGGTTTTATTATTTCAACATTCCTCCATAATGATCCTAAGAATAATGAGGTTGTCCATAGTTGAATGATAGACCCTAAGTATGACTTATCCTTTATCTCTTTCTTCGTAAATTTCTATCCATACCATAATCTTTTTTTCCAAAACGATCACATACAACTTGGCTAAAATGGGGCTAATCATAATGTTCCTATAATTAGATGGATTGTTTTTATCCCCACTTTTGAAAGTAGAAGCAATGAGGCTTTGCATCAAAGGTTTAGGGAATCCCTCCTTGGTTACTAAATTGAAGATCTTGTATATGTGAGGGATGATGATAGGCCCTCCAATTTTTAGTATTACAACAATGAAACACACACTATTTTGATGTCTAGAAATTTTAGAAAGACATACATGTTTCTAATACATGCACTTACGCGTATGTGTTTTTTTTTTTGTGACTAGCAGTATAGGCAACTCGCGGTTCTCGTACTCAAGTGACATGGAGTCGATTCCTGTCTACTACCTCTATAACCTCCAGGTGCATCCACACAACCCGCAAGCATGAAGCATGAGTAAATCAAGATAAGAATCGAACTTGAAACCTCCTTTTTACATTTCCTTCTATTAAAGAAAAAAACATTTAACACCCACTAATCTCATCAAATTTATGTTTTTCTAACCTTCAACACTATGTTCAATGTTTTAATTCATCCCTTATAAAGAAAAAGTGGCCCTGTGTTAATTTCTCATTTTAAATTGTGAATATAATTTATATTTATTATTATTAGTTAATATATCAAATTTATTGTTAGTTAATAATTTCGTATCTTTCTGTATATTAATAGAACCCGAACCCAATGTAAAATATAATTGTATTGAAAAAACAAAAAATATATTAAACGTCGTTTTTTTAAAAGAAATGAGAAAATCAATTAAATGTTAATTTTTGTGTTGAAAACTCTCCAAAAAAAAAAATTATTTAATTGTATAAGATCTTATTAAGAAAACATTTAACTTGATGGTGTTTCTTAATCCATTTACATGATAAAATCAGAAAATAAGTTAAATTAAATTATATATATATATATATAATTAATTTAAGTAAAAAATTATTATTACATTTAAAAGCCCATTTTACAATGTGGAATTGGCAAGTGAATTTTAGAAACATATGAATAAACAAATTAATTTAAATTAGGATCATATATAAATATTACAATGTTTACATTAATTAAAATAATTTTATATTCATTTTAATTATATATAAAAAAATTGGAAGTTAAAAAAAAATATGAATTATAAGTTCTACCCACATGTGTTAACTTTCTAAGTGAAGGTGTGTGTATTAGATTTTATAGTTTAAACATTTCATTGGGTATAAGGGTGTTACAAGGGTGATGTAATCTTTGTCATACTAAGAAGGTTGAAGATGAAAAACACTTTCTCTTAGATTGTCCACCCTATACTCATATTAGATCTCATTTTCAAAATATTTGTCACACTATCAACCTTCCTAACCTTTTAACTCAACAAAAGTATGGTGATCTTGGAAAACTTCTCTTAATGTTTTTTGCACACAAAAACAAAATTCTAAAGAATCACAAGTAATCACTTACCCTCTTAAGATCCGAGAAACCAATTCGATCTTAATGGACGTTAATCATCATCTTCATCAAAAACAGATAAAAATAAACCAAAACACTATATTTTAATAAAATATATAATAAAAATTCATTTTGATACCAATTTATATTTATATACACTGATCTTCATTTTTCAAATTATATTGTGTAATAGTTTTCATTTCAATCTGCCAGAGTTGTAGTTGCTCAAGGGAGGTGTGGCACCATGACAAGGAACTGGTGTAATCCTTGAAAGGGATCTACTCAAACTCGGGCTCAGCGAACCCCGGAATTTCTGGAAATGTAAATTGTGTTGCATATCAATTTGAAAAATAAAAACTCATGACAAAGTCCTATTTGTTGTCATTATATACTTTCTCAAACAAAATTTAGATATTACAAATACAAAAATGTTAAAATACAATTATATACTTCTTCAAAAAAACACTAGATATTACAAATATAAAATGTTAAAATACATTAAATAAAAAGTATTTGATATATATATTGTAAATTTTAGATATCACAAATACTAAAATGTAGGTATTTGATATATAGTGTAAGTACATTTTTACTCATATTAATATTAAAATTAGATATATCTTTAAATGTTGATTAAATAAAAAGTATTCTATATATATTGTAGATTTTAGATATCACAAATACTAAATTTGATATACAGTGTAAGTACATTTTTACTAATATTAATATTAAAATTAGATATATCTTTAAATGGTGATCAACCACCACCATCATATATATAATTATTATTTAATTCAAAATATTTTTAAAATATATATAATTTATTTAATAGTATTAAATAGTATTATTCATATCACTAAAAACAATTATTAGTTGAAAATACTATACATTTCATTTTAGGGATTTAGTGAAAAAAAATTACATTATTATTAAAAAATATTTAATTTGTTATGACTAAATATTTACTATTAAAAAAATATTTAATTTGTTATAATTAACTAAAAACACCAATTGAATTTCATCATAATAATTTTTCTAGATTCGTCTTAATAATGTGTGAAAAAAAAGGTAGAAAATGCATTAGTACAAGAGTAAATAATTTAATTTACCACTTTAAATGAAACAAATTATTTGTTTGTTAGAGATCATGTTTATCTTAGTTTATTATTTAGGAGATTGTTAGTTAGTTGGATTTGAAAAGATTGGTCCAAGTAAGTTTGCTCTTATTTTGGTGTGAGGTTGAGATATTCTCTCAAGTGGTTGATTGTGTGATCAACGTAATTTACCTATCTTAAACAATGTTTCATGTATTTATATGTATCAATACGTTGATTTAATTAAGCATTCAAAACATCCTTGTGTGTAATAAGCTCTACTCTCCCTTTTTAATGTGGTATCAAAGCTTGATTGGGCCCAAGAACATGACGAGAGTAGAGTGGATAGCTTTGAGAGTGGATTACTATTATGATATGCTTGTAGTAGTTGTTGGGCCTTCCGTTTTGAAGAGCGCCAAGTTTTGCGAAACAATATAGCACACCAGTAGTGGATCCAAGTGGCGGAAAGCTATGCGCTAGTGTGCCAGTAGGGGAAATAGTTATGAGTCAGCTGGAAAAAGCAGCGGAAAGAGACAGAACCTTCGAGCACATGCCAAAAGGAAACAAAATCAAAAAAGCATAACAATGGAATCAAGAAACATAGAAAGTTCTGCGGAAAATCTAGAAAGCATGGAGCTATGTAATAGGTTGGGGGTTCTGTTGTTGTTGGTTTGTTTTGGGTTTTGTTGTTGTTAAGCATTATTGAGTCGTTCTCATGTTTGATCATTAAGGTTTTTTCTACCTGTTTACTATGATAAGTCATTGTAAAGGAGAGTTGAGCATGAACTGCAACTACGCAAAAGTTTGAGAGTTGAGGTCAAATATCTCATTACTGACTAAACTGTATAATTCTTGATCCGAAGGGAATAACTCCATGTATGTTAATCTTGTGGCAAGATAATATATGCTAGATTATTTGGGCACCCAAAATTTGTCATTATGTGGGTGAATGTATGGTTTGTTTCCTTCGCAATCTATCATGTTCTATGTAATTTCTAGTTGTATTATTGTTTAAACAAGCCTCTTTGATTTATGTGTTTACCTTAATGTTATGCAACACAGACTGTTCAATTCTTTTACTAGTTTAAGACATCTCATGTTATGATATATTTACATTTAAGTATGGAATTGTATTGTAATGTGGTGGACTTGATGGTGTGTCATTTTTAACTCGCTTTATTCACACAAGTCTCGGTAGAACATCGGGTGAGACCTCCTTCCATTGTGAAAAGTTGAATATGCCAGCATGACCAGACTACAACGGTACCTTTGTTGGTAACCTCTGAGAACCCCAATCTCCAATTTTGTGCCAATAGTAGTGTGACCATGAAAGTTGTATTAATCCCAATCTCACTATTGCTAGCGCTAGTAAAGGAGCTGCATAAATGATGCGTGGAGATTGTTTATCTTAGTCATCATTTATTGGTCAGCATGGAAATACATTGAAGGTTGTAGAGATCGAGAGGCTCGTGGTAGGTGTTCGAGTGAGACACAGAGCTCAATGGAGCAAAGAATAACGGGAATGATGATGGTGAAAGAATCATAGGCATCATCGATCTTGGTGGATAGGTGACAAGCAACATGGAAACAATCCATCTGGTGACCCTCGTGAGGAGCACAAATGCTTGAGGGATATCGCATGGGGGCTGTTGAGATTCAACAAGAAGATCCTAGTGAAAATTATGCACCTACACTAGGATGGAACCTCGGGCTATTTTTAGGTGGAAGTCTATTTTTAGATGATGAGAAAATGTTATCTATAGATGATGTCTATTTACAGATGGTGAGTGAATTCTATTTATATATGTATGTTGACTATTATTATCCCTTAATAATAGTATATATATATATATATATATATATATATATATATATATATGGCTTTCAATAGAGAGTTGATATGTAGCATTTAAAAAATGTTAATATTTGAATGTGTAAGTTTTGATAATTGATCATAATGTATTTGATTTTTTGGAAATAAACTATTTGAGAGTTTATCAAACTTTTTATAAGTTTCAAATGAAATCTCATTAGTCTTCATCAAAGACAAATAAAGCTATAATAGTAATGAAAGGAGTGTTAGTGAGAAAATTTAAAGGTTATTAAGAAAAAATGACAAATAATTAAAAATAAAATAAAATAAAAAGGTGTAAAAGTATTAATATTTAAATATATATAAAATATTTAAAAAAAAAAATTGTGATTTAAATTTAAATAGTTATTAAGAAAAAATTAATAAAAAATTAAGATGACTAAGAATTAAGGAAAGCATAAATAATATTGAAATTTTTAAGTATTTTTTTAAGAAATATCAATAACTTTAGTTATAGATCTTAGTTAAAGAACGAAACAAGTTGAAAATTCTAGAAAGTAATTAAAATATATATAGTGGACTTAATGATTAAGAATATACAAGATTAAATATGAATGGGGGTAGAGTATGTAGTTCTCCGTAAATTTTATCAATCAAATCTCTAGGATTCCTTGTCCCACAAACAAGGTTCTTTCATACACCAATTCATGTCTTGGTCATGACCTTAAAATTAGATTATTATTATTATTATATATGAAATAGTGAAATTCATTATAAAAGAATTAATATAAAATGAAGATAATAAAAAAATTTAAAATAAAGGAATTTGAAATTATTTAAGAGGAATAAATCAAACAAACTTAGATATGAAAAGTGCACGAGGGATGTAGAGTAGTGGGTGATGGACTGTAGTTCTTGAGTATGTGTTGGACTACTTGTTAATCAAATAACTTAGATATGAAAGGTTAAGTTAAAAACAAATAGAGAAAAAGAAAAATAGACAATTCTAGTTTATTGAGCTAGATGATTGATAGAGTGTTTACAAAATTAACTCATTTTATAGCCATTCTTATTATTAAAATTATTAAGTTGTTTTTCAATTTCTAACACTCAATGTGATACATGAAACTTAAAAAAATATTTAAACCCGAATTATCAATATAGTTAAAATATTTCAATACCATGTTACTCAATATGAGAGAAGTGTAATTTTTTTTTATTAAGTAAAGATCCATTTTAACTAGCATAAATCTCTATCCAAATATAATAAATACAAAATTAAAATAAATTTATAATGATTTTAAATCATTTAAGTTAAATTCAAAACAAAACTATCACAAAATTCAGTTGATTTCAAATGAATCTGTGAAAAATTATATTGGCTATGTAAAAGAGCAACCTTAGAGATGAAATTATTTACCATCTATAAAAAAATATTCAAAAAACCTACATGAAAATCTATATAAGAGCTAATCATACTTCAATTTATCAGTGAGAAACGCATACAGGGAATTGTACGATGGTGTGGGAAGAAAATACTTATTTATAAAACTTTTACACTATTTATAAATAAACAGCGTTTTTCTAAAAGAGTTTTAGAAATATGTGAAAGGAGAAAGACACTTAAATTCAAAAAACTTACTTATTTTTTTATAAGATGTTAAAGTTGAATAATAATAACACTTAAAAACAAACAAAATTTATTAATGATTAAATTGATGTTTATATTTATTAATGTTTTAAAAAAATGTTTGAATTTTCATTAAAAATTTGAATTTTCATTAAAAAAAAATTAATTTTCATTAAAAATGAGAAAAAAGCAGCAGACAGAGGTGGTCCAAGTGCATTAGTACGAGCAAAAGTTCCGGTAGTGAAGGTGTCCCGTGAGATGGGCAGACTTATCTGCTGAGATTGACCAGCCCTGAACAATGGGAAAACTATCATACGGGCACCCGGCCTTGGAGGTTCGTACGCAACCAGCTCCCGCGAGGGCGAGTCTAGAGGTTCGTTGGCAGCCAGCTTCCGCGAGGGCGGGTCTTTTCTTTTAATGTAAAAATGAATTCAATTCTCTAAAAAAAAATCAGTAACAATAATGTGTTTAAATTACACGCTTTGATAATGATTTAGTCTCATACGATCTTAAGGTGCACGCTTTGATATATCTACGAAAAATGATTTAGTTTCATACGATCTAAATGTGCACAAATATGACGCACTGAAAACAGTAAACAACTTTTTCATAATAGTAAAAATAGGTTTTGGATTGCTGTAATACAGCTCTTTATTGAGTTTTGGGAAGGTCATAAATAATATTGAGTTTTTATTTTGAATTTTATATAGTTTGGTTTTGATTTAAAAGTTTTGTAACAAATTTAATGTTGAACATACCAAAACAGTAAAATATTTTTTTAATATAATAAAAAAATTATTTTTTTAATTTTTAATTACTCAAGGTTTTTATTACTTTGTTCACTTAATTAGAAATTTAATATTAATTTTGTTTTAACTCTATGCTTACCAAAAGGATTCTCTGTTTGTGGGAGTGTGGATGATGATACGGACTAGTTTTGAGTTAATCACCTTACATCCATCTTAACTATGAATGTATCATGGGTGCATAGGAACCAAATACCTCTAGGTGCAAACCTTTTATAGGTTTGTACTTTTGAGGGATTTGATCTTTCATGCATAATTGGGTGAAAACTTTAGATCAATCATAATATGTATATGTATATATTTTGGACTAATTTGGTCCTTAACTATTTAGAGATTACTATTAAAGACACTATAAAAGTTACATGAGGATTAAGGTGAAGAGAAATAAAGTAACAATGTTCAATAATGAAGAAGGTGAATAGTAAGAAGTAATCCTATCATTATAATAAATAATATATAGATTATGTAGTGACCAATTTCATGTCTTTTCCATCTTGTTTTTTACCCACATGTATGTGTCATCTTTCTTATGTTATATGGTTCAGAAAAAAGGAAGTTGATTTGGAAGACTATTCAAACCTTTAACTCAAGCCATATAATATGTTGTTATACTATGTCTCATTTTTTTCCAATATTAATAGTTTCTTTCTCCAACCTTATATGTTTTCTCTTAATTCTATTTACATTTTATTGCATGATTTTGATTTTGATGCACTGGATATGTCAATCCACACTATATATATCATAACATTCTATATATCCCAACATTATATTTTTTTAGTGTGCAAATACTAATAGATAAATCACACCCAAGAAAACAAAGTATAATACTTCAACTTATAATTTGTTTTGAAATTGGTTTTCAATGTGCTATTGCTAAAGTGATTTTGGCTTTATAATTTGCACTTTATGAGAGTTGAAATCAATATACAGGATTAATTTCCTTTAAATCATTCTTCAATTAATACACTAACTATATTATCAATGAAACACATGCACCCAATTGTTTTATGTTATATCATTGTTAAAATTAATACAACTACATAATTAGGGTAAACCATGTTCCATTGTATCACCACTTAAATCAATGCATATTGGTTTGCATTATGTCATTATTTAAATCAATGCAAATAATTTTTCTAAAGTATTTATCATTGTATCTTGGTAAAATCAATGCATCATATTGTTTTGCATCATGTCATTATTAAAATCATTGCAACTAATATCTCTAAACCATTTTGTGTTGAAGCATATCTAAAATAAATGCACCATGTTGTATTGTGTTCTATCATTCTAAATCTCTTCTTTCTCTGAATAAGTTTTTTAATATCATCACTCACATCAATATGCCCTATTGTTTTTTGTTATATCATTGTTGAAACCAATGGAGGTACTCAATTATTGATATTTTTATCTTTTCTTTTAGTGAGATGTGATAGCGTTCTCATCTTTTCATATGGATAAGATGTGAAGGAAAGTTGAATTGGAATATCATTCAAAAATTCAACTCAAGATATATATTATTGGCAATTGCATATGGATAAGATGTGAAGGAAAGTTGAATTGGAATATCATTCAAAAATTCAACTCAAGATATATATTATTGGCAATTTCATATGGATAAGATGTGAAGGAAAGTTGAATTGGAATATCATTCAAAAATCCAACTCAAGGTATATATTATTGGCAATTTCACTGAAGATCATACTCTTCCTCTCTTGTTTTCCAATATTAATATTTTAATTTTAATGGATGGTATATGTCAATTCACATGATAAAGTTTTTTTCTTCCTATCATTTCTTCAATTAAAGCCCAATTGTATTATCATTGAAATTAATGCACCCTATTGGTTTATGTTATATCATTGTTAAAATCAATAAAACTACTTGATTATGATAAATCATTTTTCATTCCATCATCACTTAAATCAAAATCATTTTTCCTTCCATCATCACTTAAGTCAATGCATATTGTTTTTCATTATGTTATTATTTAAATCAATGCTACTAATTACTCAAATCATTTATCATTAAATCATCACTAAAATCATTGTATCACAGTGTTTTGCATTATTTCATTATTGAAATCAATGCAACTAATTGTTCTAAATCATTTTTCATTGCCCAAAATAAATGCACCATATTGTATTGTGTTATATCAGAAGTGGCATCAATATGATCTATCACTTTATGTTATATAGTTACTAAAATCAATGCAGGGACTCAATGATTGATATTGCATTTTTCCTAATAATTTTGAATTAATATTTAACCATATTTAATGGAAATTATCTTTTTGAGAGATACTTATTTAAGATTGGTTTGTCATTTGAAAATAAAATTGAATATAATAATTTTTTTGTTAAATATTTTATAGATTTGGTAATAATTAATAATTAAAAACTGAGTAATGCACAACAATTAGTGAGGTCACAAGGACACATCACAAGTGAGACTATGCTCACACACACTGTGTTTAATTTGATAAATTGCATACAAATATATAGGCTAGGATAGCCCCTAACAACCTCCTAAATTTGTGGATTGAAAACCACTCAAACACTAATCTAGAAATATGTTTTAACCATTTCCTAACTATGACATTTCCCCATTATTATCCAACACTCCCCCTTAATGGAGAAATGGATTTAATACAATAAAAAAATACATAACATGCCTGGCAGTCTTAGTCTCAGCTAGGCTTACAAAAATTACAAAGAGCAATTCAAACAAAACCTTAAAATTTGTTTCAACTCCATGTATGAGTGAGATTTTCTCTTCCTCCTTTTCCAGATTATGAATCCTCTATGCGTTTTCAATTTAAGTATTCCACTTTTGCTGAAAATTCCATGTTTCAACTTCTTATCTTTAATCTTCTTGTTGGTGTTTGTCATCAATCTGAAAATTATTTCAGATTGTTCATGCTTGTCCTCTTCAACTTTTTCTTCGAAAAATTGTTTACATGTGAACTGCTGCCACATATCATTCTATGTTGTTTTCTCTTCACTATTGAACTTTTGATCATCAATGTGTTGCAACATTAACTTGTAATAAAATCTAATTTCTTGAGGACTCCAATGCATCAGAATGCCATGAACTTCATCAAATGTATCCATTGTTTCTTCCCATTCTATTTCATCTTCATAATTTATTGATTCTTCATTTCTATTGTTTGCTACTGCAAATTTTGTGCAGGCTCCATCAAAACATGGTGTTTCAAGCCAATGTTCAAGAAATTGTAACTCTTATTCAAACTTTGTTGACACTTCATTTGAGCGATCTTCTTCGTGTTGAATTGTTTTTACTTTTATTGTTGCTTCATTAAGGCCATTGTCTTCAAGTGTTGAATCATCTTTGTCTTTTGCCTCTTATTTTGCAACAATCTTCCCTGTTGTAGTTTCATCCACATATCCTGCAAACATGGTTACTTTTCCACTTAACAAATCATCTATGAGTTTCTTCTCGTGTAACACTTGTAACCAACCTTCATTTGAAAAGTTTTCATCACCATATTTAACTAAATTGACCAAATATTCATCCAGGGGTTCATTAGCAGTTATACATTCATCTCCATTATCAATCTCAGTTGAATTCACCAAATCACTAAATGTTATTTTATTGTTAGTTTCTTCATTAATCATTGTGACTTCAATAATGTCATTTTCAATATTTTTTCCAGTTACAAGATTGTCAATACCTTCATAAAGTTCATCATTCTCACTCCACTTCTTCATTTCAAGAATATCCCAAAATATTTTTGCACTATTCTCACTCCACTTCTTCATTTCAAGAATATCCCAAAATATTTTTGCACTAGGTATTTCACCAAATTGACACAAAATACTAGACAAAATGATTTCATCCACTGCTGATATAATAAGTTGTAATGATATTGCACCTCTTCTCTTATCATAGAAATGACAAGACCTTCTTGTTCATAATTCAATAAATCTGCTAACCATAGTATTTTTTTTCATTTCAATTGCCCAAGGTTCATAATTTATACCTGAGAAGAATGGCAAATTTGGCATCATGATTTCATATAATTCATCAAATTTTTCATTCAGATCTAGCTCCACATTCTTCTCGTCAAACATGGGTACTTCAGCTGGAAACACATCATACTGATCTACAGAATATGATAACTCTTCATGTTGATTCTTCCTTCTCATATGTTTCAGCACTCTCTAGAGTTGTTTCAACCTCCTTTGCTGACCCATGAGAACTTTACTTTCTACTGGATGCGTTCATGGCTCTGCCTCCACTAGAAACTGTGCCCTTGTCTTTTACATTCAATAACTTCGACATAGCTATAGTGATAAAAAATAACTCCTTATCCTTCAATCAACAATGAATTGAAAGTGAATTTAATGGAAAGGCGTTACTCCTCCACACAACAATACCTCCAAGTACACTTCAAACAAGTTTTTTCATACTCAGAGAAGCTTTTCGTCAAAGACAAATAAATCAATGAATCTTGATGAAACAAAACTAGCGGCTACTCTTCAGCAGTTGAAAAAACAAATTCAAGTGATAAGCAGCAAATTAGAGGCAACCAGTAAAGGTGTGAAATTAAAAAGGAATGTGGTACTATCATAGATTCTATCATCTAGAAAAGAGACAGTTGATATCACTAGATGTAACTAGATGGCACAGGAATCCCTCACAATAGAAATCATCCTCACAAAAAAAATCTCCCTCACTAGCGAAACACTGTCTCTTGAACATGATTTCAGAGCTACAAACAAACCAACACACAAATTCCTCTCCAAAGCAACGATTAGGCACCAAGAATGGAAACAAAAACAATGCCAAGGTTCTCTCTCACCTCCAACTCTGGACTTGTAGACACTTCATATGAAAGACATGGGTTTTCTGACACAACTATTTGGAGCTCTTTTCACAATAGTGTAGGGAAATTAAACTTGTCTATTATCAATCCTTGTAGTCTTCCCACTAGAATCAACAAGAACAACAATAGTTGCCAATGTGGTATCGATAAAAATAGCAGAGGAAATGGTGTGGCCTCTCAAACCCAAGACGAAGACCCCTGCAGTGATCTGATAGCAACGATCTCGAACAACACCTCCAACGATTCACTAGTAGAAGCAAACCCACAAATTGTCCCTTCATAGGTCAACAAAATAATGATCTAGCCTCTATATTGAGGGTCTGATGCTCCTTGGGCATTGATCCAACGCTAGCATTAAACATAGGTACAATCAGACATACTACACTAGCCTTGTCTTTTGCATAAGGCACAAATAATTGACCACAATACAATCTGGGTCAGCTCCTCTTTTCCTCTCCACCCAGCTTCACTTCCGAGCAAACTTTCCTTGCGTCCTCTTGTCACATCAGTCACCGTATTTTGGCATAAAATACTGTGCGTGTCCTCTCAACAACGATGGAAAGCAATGATGGTGATTGTTTTTAGATTACCAAGATTCCAGAATGAGTAACCAGACCAATTAATGATCTCAGAATGACAATAAGTGTGTTTGAATTCCTTAAAAAAAGTTAGTGAGTATGCAACTCTAATTTAATCTAGGAAAGAACGAACAAAACTCCACACAACTTTAGTTTTGGTCTCTCCTCTAGTAGGTTGCTTGAAATACTAGGTTGCTTCAAATGCTAGGGAAAAAACATAATCCCCATGTATCCTTCATGTGATCCTCCACACAGAAGATATTTCGGCAAGTATATGACATGCCAACGATTTGATTACGCTCCAAGTAGTTGGTTTGACTATTGGATTCGATTACACTCCATGCTACCAATATCCACCTCACAGATTCATCTCTAACCTGAGCTCTGATACCAAATTAAAAATTAAGTAATGCACAACAATCAGTGAGGCCACAAGGGCACATCACAAGTGAGACTACGCTCACACACACTATATTCAATTTGATAAATTGCATACAAATATATAGTCTAGGATAGCCCCTAATTGCCTCCTAAATTTATGGATTTGAAAACCACTCAAACATTAATCTAGCATACAATAGAAATGTCTTCTAACAATTTCCTAAGTATAGCATTTCGCCATTATTCTCCAACAACCTCCTGGCTGATTGGAAGGAATCGAGTTATATGCACATTCAATCAACGAGTTGCCTACATACAAATGTAAGTTAGGTAATCCATATGGATAATCTTTGGACACCCCGAAACCAAGGGTCTGATATATATAAAATTGCATTTAAGACACTTTTTTCATTAACGGACAAACAAAAAATATAAAACCATCTCTTTGGGTCAGAGTGGTTACCTTGAGTGTGGAAGCATGCCCCTATTCCGTGCCTTGCTAACCTAAGCTATTGAAATATATCGAGCCTGAGGTTGGGACCCCCAATAAGGTTTAAGTTAGGCGGAAGCGTGCTCTCAAATGGCATGGACTTTTAAGAGCTGAGAGTTTTACATAACCTACTGTACAAGCCCTCATTATACTGATCCTACCCCCCACCTTCTCTTTATACCACCTAAAAACTATACCTGGTCTCCCTATACCACCACTTCTTTAATTAATCGCTTAGTGGATGGAGTGGGGACAACTATAGAATTATACAGGCGGGATGGGATGGCATGAAACAACAACCTTGCCCTTATTTTTCTTACTTCCTTCATCCTAGTTGATAAAGTGTTTCCCAACTCATTGATGAAGTCAGGAAGGAAGAGGAAGAGGAATACGAGGGAAGGTTAGGCATGGCATGCTATTAACCCTTTACCCTACCTTACCTATTATTGAAGTGTTTCCTAACTCCCTGTCCACCTTAATAACTAGTCCTGTATCACTTGATGAATGAAGTGCTTAGGAGGTACAACTATAGACTCGGGATCAGATGAAAAACCATCTTGCCCCTTACTACCTAGACCGACTGAATTGAACTTAGATATTTGGATGAGGCTTGCTTTGGGTGCATGGGCACTGCTCTATTTTATGGAAGAAAGGAAAGCAGTCAGACTACTTAGATTCTATCGGTCGGTGGGGGTTGGCATTTAGACCTTGAAGTATAGTATTACCTTTTTCCAGGAAGAATTACTTTAGTGTGAACACAAAAATTCACATGTTCTATTTACCCACCTCTATTCCATACCTAACTTACCTCCTACTTTGGTATGCCCCAAACTTTGAGCATTGCACAAGCATCCGACATAATGCACGGGCTGGGATTAACCACTTGATAAAAGAATGCCTTGTGGGGAGGCACTCAGACCATTCGTATGAACTTTAGAAGCCTACTATTACTTTCAATTGGAGAACCTACAACAACCACCGGTCTTTGTTGGATCGACACAACTTTCCCCCTTGATTAGTCCCTTGCGAGTAGCTCTATGTGTAGCTTTATGAGTAGATTCAATGAATACTCCTCAACATTGTAGCTCAATGAATACTCCTCAACTTTGTATCTCTATGTGTATCTGTTTATTGGGCTTCTTCCCTGTGATTAGTCCCCTTCGATTATCTTTTTTATTTGTGTAGTTGTGTGATTAGTCTGCTTCCCTGTAGATTAGACTCCTGTGACCCATAGCTCCCTTGAGTAGCTCCTATAGGATTAGTGATTAGACTCCTCCAATATATATTTGAACAAGGCTCCAACCAATTTGACAGGGCATATTTGATAACCAAGTATCTTTCTTTTTTCTTTAAGTCAATAAAGCTCAAATTCTTTAAACTCATGGAAGAACAAGGGATCTTTAATATGCTAAAGAGAAAGCCATGAAAGTTATTGAATAATGTGAATCAGAAGCTTTTATGCCATTGAAAAAGCAAGAAATAAAAACTCCTTCTAAGAGCTCCAACAAATAAGCTAGCTACTGTAGGTTGTGCCCTTATGTTGTTTACTTAACCAAAAAGAGAAAGGAGGAAGAAGTGTGAGGTTGTTGTAGGTAGACGCTCCTCATTCCCCTAACTCCTTCTCCTTCTCCACCCACATTCAAAGAAAAAGTAGAGCTGGAACAAGTACAATCAGAAGAGAATAAAGAAAGGTTCATCCTGTGTGAGAAGGCTCTAACACAATTGGTGCTCTTACAAAATTGGTGGGGAATGAAGGCTTAAACCCAAGTGTGAAGCTTCAACAGGATTTGTTAGTGAAAATGTAGAAGTTGTTAGCGCAGGATGCATTAACTAAGGGTAACTATCTAGGGGAAAGTGTAATTATTGTCCAATAAGGGTAATGCTTTAAATAGAAGCCTAGAAGCCTATACCAAACTTCCAAAAGGTGTGTGCGGGTACATACGTTAAAGTTTGTGTGTCTGATGGTCCTTTAGATCTCCTCATTGATTTGAAATATTTTGTTTCATTGGGATGATTAGAAAGGGCTTAATTGCTAGTCAAGCGTCTCCAATGGGTCATCTGGGCAAGAAAATGGATATTCTTTCTTGTTCATCAATAAATTAAATAACGTAGAATGAACCACACACAAGTGAGGCTGACCTCACCAAACTTGAATTAATGAGAAAAAACTATTACATTCATTTATAGTAGTTTGGTAGTAGATTAGATCTCACTCCTTCCTAACTTAGTGGATCTCAAACCACCTTCAACCCCAATCTGCATGTCAATGAAACTTTAAACAATATTCTATTTTAATACATTCTAGAAGTTTCTTCATTATTCTAACACAATAATTAATGATAGTGTCTAGTTGGTCTAAGAGAATTCACTCTATCTCTTCTCTCTAGTGGTGCTTAGCTTGAGTTTCATAAGCTAACTCCTTGCTCTCTCTCTACTCTACTCTATGTGCTTAGCCGGAGCTGATGTAGGGTTGGGACTCCATTATGCAGTGCGAGTTCAAAAGGTGTCTCCATTATTTGAAAAAGAGAAGAATGGGCAACAACATGTATGGGAGGTGAGGCGGTCCAACAACAACATCTGCTATCTTGTTCACTCTTAATTCCAAGAGAAAGGGAAATAATGCGTCTGTCCAAAGAAAATAAGATAAGAAATAGAGTCTCCTGTGTTGTTGTTTTCTCATGGTTACTTATGAGGGAGAAGGAAAGACACTTGGGTAGGATAGCCCGAGCCGATCAATACTTCAGTACTACGCTGCTTCACCCCTGGTGATTAGCCGACCTAGGGGTGAGCTCATCTTCGTTTGTAACCTAACTTGGTTGGGTTTACCCTATACCTCAGACGTTTGACAGATATGGCATACAGGCAATATAAGCATCCTACACATTATGCAGAAAATAATCCTACTTTACCTTTCACGCCTTCAGGAGGAATAACTATAGATCTTATTTCTGGGGTGGGCTAAACTAGGGAAACAAATATAGTTACGACAATAGCTACAGAAAATACAACGACAACTACAATGGATCAATTAGAAGAGGTCAATTATAAAGTCATGCCACCTTATCACTATGAAATTTACATCTTGTCGGCAAGTTCGCTTCGTGCCTCTATCATTCGCCACCATGCCACGCTACTACAGGTTGTTCATCGTTGACATAAGATCTAAAGGTCCTAGCAGTCTGAATTCATCGTTGACATAAGATCTAAAGGTCCTAGCAGTCTGAATTCCTAGTATATAGGAGCTTGTCCCTAAAAGATAAATAATGGTACCCACATTCCTTTATTGGATGAAGCTATCCATAATAAAGCTTCGTGAGAAATCTATCTGTACCGTCCAGACTGGAAGTAGTAGCAATTATACCTAGCTTTTACATCCCGCTTGTCATAGTGAAACGCCATGAAAAGCAATTCTTCCAAAATAGAAAGAAAATATAAATTTCAAACATAAATTAGAAAAAGTATCATATCAGGTTCAAAATATATGTTCCATGGCACGGGAAGTCCAACCAGTAAAGTAAGGCACCCACTAAACCAGTAAAGTAAGGCACCCGCTAAGAAAATACGGTGTTTTCGCCAATTGAATCAATTCTAGGTCCGGGAAAATGAAAAGTTGTTGAAAATAAGTTGTTTCTGAAAATTGAACACCTTAGTTAAAGGGGACAACCTACATAGCCAGTTTATACTGGAGGACAAAGATATAATCTACTAGTAGCTCCAGTGAAGAAGCTGTTGTTTTGTCCAGTTTTGTCGTTAGATGAGACACTTCTCTTAGCTGTAGAGAAAAAGCTATAGTTCCAAATTAGTACAACATGGGAGATATTTAAATTGTCCTGGGACAAATACTAGTGAGAGACCACCTGAACAAGATGGTCACAGGGCCACTACTCTTCTATAGCCCAGTTCATATGTTTCTAGTCAATTTTGATTGGCGTCCGCAACTTTCCATATCTACGTTATACTCACCCCATATCTGCACGATAATTACATATATACGTCCTTTAATTTGTAATTCCTATTATGTAGAAATTGTTTTCCAATCAATGGGTGGATAACTTGCATAGTCTCGTTTTCACCGAACACAGGTAGTAGGCCCCTGCGACAAGGAGGGGACAACTCGCATGCCAATACCAGGGGACAAAGATGAAGCTCCGTCGTAATAGTAGTCTCCATTCTCTAGCTCCAGTGAAAAATCTATAGGTTGCTTCCTCCATCCCATCTATGTCCAATGGAATAGACAGTTTTTTCTATGCCAGTCCTCCATCCAAAAGAAAAGAATAGGAACTATAGTTAGTCTCTTCTGTGAATTAGAAAAGAAGAAAAAATCTAGATCTAATCCCACTAGCTCTACTTTGGGAACAACCTCCAGTAACTACATACAAACTTGAACTACAAACTACTTCACCTACTCTATAACACTCTACCCAACCAAAACATATATTGTCGAAATAGTAAGGAGAAAAGACCTAGCCAACAGGAAAACTAACCTGCATATGATGTTGCATACATACATTGTGGCAATCTATGCCAGATTTCAATCGCATGGAGAAGTCCTAGCCATAAAAAAGAGAATAAGATACAAAATCGAGTCTCCATGTTGGAGGTGAAGCAATACAACACCGCAGACGAACAACAACAAGCACACAGTGCTAGAGTCTCATATTGGCCAACGGGCGGACATCACGTCTTGGAGGTGAGGCAGTCCAACCTACAACATCCCCCATATAAAATAGAGAAAGGCATGCATATGTCCTGTCTGTCCAAAGAACAAAATAAGAACTTCAGGTTAGTCTCCACATTCTTTGACAAAAGAGAAGTTGTAAAGATCTTGTAAGCTTATTGTGTTTGAACTACTAGTTGTTTCCGCTCTACTACTTCTCGCCATCCAATACTTAAGAAACGAGAGGATGAAAAACGACTCCTCAAGCGAGACAACACCTGAAGGTTGGGAAGCAAAGCCACACTTCGTTCAATTAATCAATGAGAATTACGATGTATATATAAGATGCCATACGGTTTGAAACTGTTGGAGCCAACTTCAACTAATTACCGTAACTAATTCTCCATTATTTCTAAGTCTCCCCTTTAATGGAGAAAGGATATATATATATATATATATATATATATATATATATAATAATATATAATAATATATAATATGGAATTTTAATGATATTGAATATTTAATTTGGAAATTTCTATTATTATCTAATAGTAGAATAGTTGTTAGCTCACAGTGAAATTTAATCATTGTTATAGTTCACTAGTATTCATAGAACAAATAAAAAAATTAGAGTTTTTATTTTCCTAATTTACTAAAGGCTTTGTAAATGACACTATTATCCTCTTCTATAGTTCATCTTCAATTTTCTCATGAAATCTTGTAGGTTCCCTTTTATGATGGATTTAACAGTCCCAATTAGAAATATTATTAGTTAATGGTGTACTTGAATGACATTATATAATGAGTGTTATTGAATAAATCATCTACCGTAGTTACACCTACAAAATCATGGTCATACTAAGACAAAACAAAGAATTTGTTAAGTGGTAACCGAGACCTCTTCTTAATGAAATTCAAGCATCTTACATAAACAATTTAGTTTTTTTGTTTTGTTTTGTATATATACCCATCTCCATAAAATATTCTTTATACCCAAACATATTTCTTGAGTATGATACCATGGATTGAATTTATGAGAAATCCTTTGCAAAGTATATAAAATTTGGAGTGAAACATCATTCATAATAATCATAAAATAGAAAAATATTCATAAAAGAATAAACTATAAAGAATTTTTTATACATGTCCAATTCTTTATATTTATATTTAAAATTGTTTCAACTATATATTTCCAAGAAAAATAACACATTGTTCCCAAGATACATAATGGAACCTCATATCCAAACTTGAAAGAATGGAAACTCATTCCCTATACATAAAATCTCACTCTATAGTCTAAGAATGGAAACTCAATCCCTATACATAAAATCTCACTCTATGGTCTATACATAATGGGTCACTCATTGAACCCTACCTTGCCACTACAATGTTCATATCTAAATATGATATTCCTCCTCTTTGAGTTGGAGGAAACTCATGTTCATATCTAAATATGATATTCCTCCTCTTTGAGTTGGAGGAAACTCAAGTCCTCTTATGTCTAAGAGTGGTGCATATATGTTCATATCTAAATATGATATTCCTCCTCTTTGAGTTGGAGGAAACTCAAGTCCTCTTATGTCTAAGAGTGGTGCATATTTTTGGAGACTAAAACGAAAAAAAAATCATGTAAATTTGTTTCCATGATTTAATCAATTAACATGCTTACAAAATATAATTAGAATAGAGGAATAACGATTGGGATTGCACATACATTTCTAATATGTTATATTATTACAACAACATGATAATCAACCAAAATAAGATAAAAATAAAATTCACATTCAAAGGATATTTGCCTTGACAGATGATACATAAGAATGGGATAATCTATTCACCCTAAATGGAGATGTTTTCTTGGTCCTTCAATGTAAACCTATACAAACGCAAAAACTTTAAAATTCATTTTTAATAAATAACTTGGAAATTTTAGAAACAACCATTTATACAGGCTTATAACATTTTATTGAAGTAGGAAAGATTTAAGTTGGCACTATAAAAAATGGATAATATTTCAATTCTCACTCAATTATAAAACAAAATCTTATGTAATTCAATAATATTGAACCAACACGAAAAAAAAACTACGCTTGCTAGGGTTTTTTCTCTGTAACCTGCATCATCTCCCACTCTTTTTCTATAGCCATGGCCATGGAGGCCAAGGGAGGGGCGCCCCTAGCCCCCTCCTACAACACTATAATAGGAAAGGATCATGGCTCTAACCACTTCAAACGTCTAACGTTCGAACTCTCGGACGACATGAAGAAACTCATTTGGGAAAATGAAATGCCAAAGGAAAAACCTATGGACATCTATCTATAAACCAGCCAACCAAGAACCAAATGCACTTGGGAACCCGGTATATGCATTCCACAAGCTCCGATCGCTCCCAAATACACCATTAGCTCACTGAGAATGGAGGACCAGAAGCAGTATATGCGCGATTTTTCTTTTATCGGCAAATTTATGGGATTATGGCCCTCAGAAAAGGACCTGGTCAAATGGATTCACCACTGGTGGAAACCCAAGGGCCATTATGCCCTCCAACTAGAATCAAAAGGCTTCTTTACGATTATATTGCATAATATGGAAGAAAAGAACTGAATCTTTGAAGGGGGGTCATACTTCTAAAACATGGCAGCCTTGTTTCTCCGATTCTAGACGGAGAGATTCAGCCTAGAAAAAAAAGACTTCACCCATGCTCTGGTCTAGCTAAGGCTATATTCTCTACCACATGAATTTTGGCTAGAGGAGATCCTCGCAGGGATTGGAAATACCATTGGCCGCTACATCAAGACTTCAGAGGCAAAAAAACAAAGAAGGTACACTATGTATGCCCGTATATGTGTCTATTTAAATATTTCAAAACCCCTCCCTGGAACCATTATTCTAGAATATCAAGACGAGGAGTGGTACCAAATCTTGGACTATGAGCATATCCCCTTCTGATGCCATAAATGTCACGAGCATGGCCATCTATTCCAAGAATTCCCTTTAAATAACCCTCCCAAGACAACTCCAAAAGACTCTGACAAACCCAAGGATGGCTTCACACAAGTCACTGGTCGACGGAAGAATTAGATGAAAAGGGAATCCCAACAAGCCCCTACTAGACCCCCTACTAAGAACTCTTTTGATGCCCTCCAAACCCTGGTGGATACCCCCTCATCCTCTACCAACCCCTTAATAACCCTTGCAACCAACAAAATCTTTGTCAAGATTCCCCTCTTCTCTCTTCCTCACATCCACTAGCCACGGACACCTCCCTCCCTACCACCCTCGTGTCGGAAATAGGTGATCCAGACATAGATCTGGAGGATCAAGAGCTAACATGAATCGATATGGCGCATCTAGAACAAGCCTATCATAATCAAGATTTGTATACCATACCGCTTGATCAGCTGTGCAAAGTGCACAAAGTCTTCCTTAACTTGTCAATAGGAGGTAAATCTAGAGCTAGCACAAACTTGGGTATACAAAAAGAAACCACCAAGGAACAACGAAAAACAATAAAGGAGGAGAAAAAAAGAGGCAGGAAACCAAAACACCAGCTCATCCAGGACGTCGGTAACTTCCTTGTTAACTCAGGTCAAATTCAATTGATCTTGGACAACTTCCCCTCCCTCCAACCCCCATCGTCCTCATGAAGATACTATCCTAGAACATAAGAGGCCTCAACACAAAGAGTAAACAAACTCTGCTCAAAGACAGAATCAGGAAGGAACAACTAGATATTCTACTCCTACAGGAAACAAAGTGTGCAGGCATATAGGCATAGAGCACTCTTTAGAGGTGTTGGACACAAGAAAAGCATATGGAATTAGATGCTATTGGTGTAGCAAGAGGTCTTGCACTGCTCTAGAATCCTGATACCATCCTACTTGATAATGTTTTTACTTCCAAGTGGACCATAACAACTTCTTTTCGCCTCATTGGCTTGAAAAAACAAGGCTACATCACAAATGCTTATGGACCCCCTAGATCAGGGGATAAAGAAGCATTCCTCTAGCACTTGGAATGGATAGCAGAGCACCTAGGCCCCCAAAGGTGGATCCTCGGGGGTGATTTCGATATGATCACGAGGTTGGAGGAGAAAAACAGAGGCAACTAAGTTATGGGAAATGACAGTATGCTCTTTAACCGCACCATTGCCCTTCTAAACCTCATTGACGTTGAAAAAAACAATGGGCCTTTCACGTGGTCCAACAGACGCTTGGGGGCCCAACATGTTTCCAATAGACTAGACCACTTCCTTATGTCTGAGTCCATCATTATGGATGGTCTAGCTTGGTACGCCACAATCATTGAGGCCGCGGGTTCAGATCATTGGCCAGTTCTTCTAACCCTCAACATCACTAGAACCTCAGAAAGGAAGCCCTTCTGCTTCGAAAATTTCTGGTTGACTCACCCATATTTCTAAGCAAACATGAAGACCTTGTGGGAAGAGGTGGCCATCCAAACAGGAACCCCAATGTACAGATTCCATGAATGACTAAAAAACCTCAAACAACAACTGAAAATCTAGAACAAGTCCACCTTTGGAAACATCTTCCAAGCATAGGAGCATCTCCAGCATCAAATGCAAAAACTATAGCACCAAATCAGAACACAGGGTCTAACAGAAGCTCTCAAAAAGAACAAAACACTCCTCAATAACCAGATAGTTGAAAAAAAAGTGCAAGAGGAAGTTATTTGGAGACAAAAATCTCACATCATGTGGCTAAAAGAGGGGGAGAAAAACACCAAATTCTTTCATAGATCCATGTTTCAGAGGCACCAGACCAATCACATCACTCATCTAATTTTAGAGCAAGGAACAAAATTTCAACAACATGTTGATGTGGAAAACGAACTACTTACCTACTACCATTCTCTCCTAACAAAGCCCCCGATAGATTGCTCGCAGGCCATCACCTCTATCCTCAAACACATACCCAAGGAGGTCACAAAGGAGAAAAATGAATCCCTAATGATACCAATACTCAAGAGGAGGTCGACCATTCTCTAAAGGTCACCTCGCTCGGCATGGCACCTAGACCAGATGACTTCACTTCATATTTCTTCCA
>CBVK0102064340.1:0-14821 GCA_900067695.1 Picea abies
TACTTAAAATCTACTCTCCTCACCTTTGGCTTTGATCACACTTGGGTCTCTTGGATAGTCAACCTCACCTCTTCAGCACTATTCTCAATCCTAGTCAACGGCATCCCATCCAAACCATTTTCCCCCTCAAGAGGAATTAGACAAGGGGACCCTCTCTCGCCCTTCCTTTTCATTCTTATGGTAGAAGGGCTTAGCTTCACGCTAAAAGAAGTCATCCAAGACATTTCTCTCTTGGGCCTCACCCCCCATGAAATTTCTACCCCCATATCTCACAACCAATTTGTAGACGACATCCTTCTTATGGGACTCTCCACCGTCAAAGAAGCCCATTGTTTCAGATCCATCATTGACAATTTCTATGAAGATTCAGGCATGGAAGTAAACTTAACCAAATCCCATGTCTTCTTCTTCAATACACCCTTAGTTATCCAAAACCATCTCACACTCCTCCCGGGCTTCATCCATAGTGTCCTAGTGTCATTCTACCTGGGCATCCCCCTCATTGATAACTCACTCTAGAATGCCTCCTAGAACTCCTTGGTGTCTAGTTTTAAGAAGAGACTCTCCCTATGGACCTTTCTCTCTTGAAATATTCCTAGGTGCCTCGTTATCCTTAAGTCCATCCTTCAAGCTCTCCCGATATACACCTTCTTAGCCTTAGCGGCCCAAAGATTCATCCATAGCACCCTAAGATCGATTCAAAGAAGATTTATGTGGCAAGGTACCAAGGAGGGATGCAAAATCTTCCTGGTAAGTTGGCAAAAGGTCTGCAACATAAAAAAATTAGGAGGCCTCAGTCTACAAGATCCAACCACTCTTAAAAAAGTCATTAGTGCTAAAATATGGTGGAGATGGCTGAAAAAACCCTAGGATATCTGGGCACAATTGTGGAGGAAAAAATATACCCCCACAACCCTAGAAAAATAACTCATCAGGTGGAATGGTCAAATCCCAGGATCGCTAGTCTGGAATGCTACCTGGAACAATCTAGGATTCATCATGGACCACTCATTCTGGGAACTGCAAAATGGTACATCGACAAATTTTTGGAGTGACTCGTGGCAACGACTCCCTGCCTTAAATATAGATCTTAACCACAGAGACCTCATTCCCCTTACCACTGCCGCATGATTACACAGAGTTATCGACTTTTGGAAGCCTTTTGATCCAGGAGAATTATGGTGCACATGGAAAAACACCCACGAACTCCTAAATATTCCTCCAAATGTCGACCTTCGACCCCTACAGGAGCATCTCACCTCACGAAAAATCTTCTATCAACAACGGGAGGACATTCTTCGGTGGGGGAACTCTCCTATAGGCACCTTTAACATTCTAGAAGCATACACCATAAAAGCAGGCCACGACACCTTGCCTCAAGAGGAGATTTGGGGGAAAATATGGGATATGAAATCATGGCTGAAAGTCAGCACCATCCTTTGGCTAGTGGCACACCACAACATCCTCACTTGGGATAACTTAAGAAAACGGGGCTTCATTGGTCCTTCTTGGTGTCAGCTTTGTGAACAAGAGGAAGAAACTCTAAATCATCTCCTCAACCTCTGCCCCTATAGCTCAAACATATGGGATCAAAGTGCTAGCATCATGAGAACTTCGGACAGAAACTGCATGGGTCCAAAGGCAACTATCGTATATTATAGAAGCTTGAATTTCCACTCTCCCATTCTCAATAGAATCTGGAAACTACTCCTAGACTTCATCTTGTGGTAGATTTGGAAAGAAGGGAATAGGAGAATCTTCAACTCGATCACCAGAACGTGGCAAGAGGTGTGGTCCACAATCCACACCAACATCGATGGAACCATCTCGTTGCATCCATGGATGGAGCAAGACCTTAAAAGTCGACAAAATGAAGATCATATCATTAAAGCATGGAATTTAAACATCACCTCAACCCTAGATCGGCTTATGGAAACTCCAGGATGCAAGACCAGCCCTACTCATTGGGAGGATCCATCCACAAATTTCTTCAAACTTAATTTTGATGGAGCCTCCAAAGGTAACCCGGGACCAACTGGATATGGTGCAGTCATTCGAAATAGTGACAGAGAAATCCTACACATCCTAGCAGGTAGCATGGAGCACAATAACAATAACACTACAGAAATCTGGAGTCTTCTCTATGGACTATAAGCTGCCTCAGAGAAAGATCTCTTTCCCTTCATCATGGAAGGTGATTCATATATTGTGACCAATATCCTCTCACATCTTCTCAATGGAGCATATCCAAAGAATTTATCTCCCAGATGGAGACTCTTGAATGGGCTCTGCAAAATAAAATCTATTCTTCAGACACAACAAGTAATCCTTGCTTCCCACGTCAGAAGAACAACCAATCAAGTAGCTGACTGTCTAGAAAATTTTGGATTCGATCTTGAAGAAGGTAGCTTTTCTTGTACCCCTTCTACCAATCCCACTCACCCCACCGTCATTGCTTGTAAAAACATAACTCACTCCAAAGACATGCCCTCGGATGGGGTGCTCTCTTGAAATGACAACTCCACTCATGATAGCTGCCACTTGGCCACTACTTAAGCCACTTGGCATATGCCCCTTGCCACATCCCATCCCTGGTCCTTTCAAGGATTTACATTACCTGCTGCCACCCTCCACTTCTCATTTGAACTCAACTATTGACTTGCCCTCAGAGCTCTGCAACTTGTGCATCTTCATGGTGTCGTGTAGAAGCTCCTTCACATCGCTTCATCTCTCACAATGGATTTTTCTTCTTCTAGACATTATGGGGTCTCCAGAGCCACAACTTCTTTCTTCCATTTCAAAAATCCATCTATCCAGAGCTCTCATCCCCCTCCGCCTCGTTTTCAAGATATGGTGCGACTCTTTGTGGGATCCTCTTAGGTTTTGGAGGTCGCCTCTCATGATGCCAAGACCGTGGGGCAAGCCAAAGTGGAGGGAATCCTAGTACTTGGCCCATGGAAGGAAACCACTGGCCTTAGACATTACAGATGATCCCATCAACCCTCATGAAGCTTTTCTCGCAGACATTACAGATGATCCCATCAACCCTCATGAAGCTTTTCTCGCAGCTTTCCTAGAAGTCCCAGATGACCTCCCGGCAGCCCCGGTCCCTAAAACTCTCCTCGTAGAGCCCCCCTTGGTGCATATCCTCCTCTCAAATAGGATCCCCTTATTACACCTATTCTTGTGGATGCCCAGAACCAGATACCTTGTGACCTCTCCCCCCTCTCGAACCCCTACGGCTATAGGGTCGAGTGGTTCGATTTGCATCAGAATTCACTTGGTTTTGTGCCTCCTCCTCCCTTCCCACCTCGATTCCATTTCACCCCCCCCAGGCTCCTCCTCCTCCTCTTCACTCTCCACCCACCCCAACCCCTCCTGTGCCAGGTGTGTGAACCAAACATAAATCTTGCATAACTTGAGCACCGTTAAAAAGGACTTGGAGGACATAAAATTGTTGAAAAAAAACTTGGAGGAGATCAAACTGGCAATGGTCGACGCACAAAACCAGGAAGCAAACCATTGGAGAAGGGAGGACGCCATGATTATGTTCATGCAGTATCTTCAACAGGCCATAGTGGAACGTGGGAAAGGCAAAGCACTGGCGACGTAGGTTTTCGCAGGATTACGTCTTGGCCCAGGTTTCTAGGGTATGCATTGTTTTTCTTGCCATTATATATATCGGCCCTACGTGACCCAGTAGTATAGTCTATTTTTAGCATATTTTCTATGGTGATGGTGGTTTCCCAACTGGGCACTAGAGTCATATTATTTTTAAACATATGGCCATANNGTCATACTATTTTTAAACATATGGCCATATTAGTTTTTGGTTATCTGGCGTAGTGGTTTCCCTTCTGGGCACTACGACCACCTGATTATTTGCATCTTAGACACTTGTATTTTTTTTGACAGCAATCAATACAATACTCTAACTTATAAAAAAAAAAATAATATTGAACCAACACAAATAAAAAGGGTATGGTTTCTAAGACAAGCGATAAGGAAAGAAAACCAAACACTATATGAAACATAAGGAAAAAAAATTAATAATAAAAAAACGAAGGAAAATGCAAACAACAATGCAAAGGAAATAAAATCGCAAGGAAGAGATTGGTAAAAGGGAAAAAATGTAAAATAAAGACATCTCTTTGTTTCCACTTAATTGTTTTGAGAAAATTTCAAATCCTAATGTTATATTATCATCCATGCAAAAGGAATAAGTGAGAATACCTTGAATACAGTTAGCATTTCCCACTTCAATGAGATGAGTGGCATGGAATATTTATGATTCACCATCATTACACTTACCAAAAATATGGTGTTTCCAAGACAATACATAAGGCAATAATATTAAACATTAAACGAAATAGAAGCATAACACCATGTGGAACAAGAATAGTAATATGAAGACAAAGAATAATGTATGGGGAAAAAACAGGCATCGTATCACTTAGTAAAAATAAAATAAAATTGACAAATAGAGGGAGGTCCTAGTCACCCCTCAATGATTTTGAGACAACATGGAAGCCCAAATTGGAAATTCCATCCATGCATAAGGAAGAAGTGAGGAAAACTCGAACAAATATAGGTTTTCCCACTTCCATCTGATGGTTTTCATGGAATGTTTACAAGTTAACATCCTTACGCCTACCAACAATATGGGGTTGTCAAAATAGTCTAAAACTAGAAAAGAACAACTTGTAAATGAAGAACAAGGAAAACACAACATAAAACAAGAAGATTAAGAAAAAGGTTAAGAACATGTGGATGCAAGGAACCCATAGTAGAATGCTTGGTAAAAATGTATTGAAATTAACAAATAAAGAGAGGTCTCAGTCACAACTTATATTTTCTAAGACAACTTGCAGGCATATATTAGTAAGGTTGTCTATACACAAGGAAGAAGTGAGAATATGTTGAATGGAGAGTGGTATATAATTTTCATAGGTCATGATGATCCTTACACCTACCAAAAATATGGGGTTTCCAATACAAGCCAGAAGAAAAGAAGACCAAACACTAAACAAAATATAAGGAAATAACATGTAGAATTAGAAGAGGAAGATGAAGGAAAAAACCAAGGTAAAGGGAATGAGATGACAAGGGAGTGTTTGGTAAAAAGAAAACAAATTTGGAAAATAAGGATATGTCTTGATTAATAATTATTTTTTTTAGAAAAGATGCACATCCAAATTGGAAAGCCCACCCATGCACAAGGAAGAAGAGAGGAGACCTGGAACAAATTTTCAATTTCCCACTTCCATTATATGAGTGGTAGGGATAAAAGAGTAGCCATCCTTATAGATACCAAAAGGAAGGGGTTTCAAAGACATGTTGCAAGTGAAGAAAACCAAACACTCAATGAAACATAAGGAAGGAACAAATTTTCAATTTCCCACTTCCATTATATGAGTGGTAGGGATAAAAGAGTAGCCATCCTTATAGATACCAAAAGGAAGGGGTTTCAAAGACATGTTGCAAGTGAAGAAAACCAAACACTCAATGAAACATAAGGAAAATAACATGAAAAGAGAGAAGAACAATATGAAGGAAAACAATAAGTGGAGGATATAAAATAACAAGGGAAAACTTGATAGAAAGACATTGCAATTGTTAAATAAAGAGAGGTATTTGTTGTGGGTTAAAAATTTTAAACGACATGCAAGCCCAAACTAGAAATCCCCCATTGTAGAAGAAAGAAGTCATTATATACCTTGAAACAAATTGGGGTTTCCCACTTCCTTGATATTAGTGGCATCAAATAAACAAACCATCATGTTTACACCTACAAAAAAAATAGGGTTTCCAAAACAAATCATAACGTAAGAATACTAAACACTAAATGAAACACCAGGGAAAAAAGATATAAAATTAGAAGAGGAATATGAAGGTTAAAAACAAGGTAGAGAAAAAAAACCACGAGGGATGTTTTTTTCAAAGGACAACAAAATTATCAAATAATGATAGGTCTAAGTCACTAATTAACTTTTCTGAGATGACTCACAAGCCCAAATTGGCCAACCTACCCACACACAAGGAAGAAGTGAGGAGAAAAAATGATATTTTAGTTTTCTACATCCTCAATATGAATAACATGGAATGTTTATGAGCCTCCATCTATACATCTACCAAAAATATGGAGTTTTCATGACAATCCACAAGGGAAGAAGATTAGACACTAAACAAACTCCCTTTTCTAAGGAAACAAACATACAAAAGATTATTAGAGTTAACTTATAATGGGCATGTGTGAATCAACGTTCGAATATTGAAGTGGTAAGTTGGTTGTTCACATTAAAATTGAGATTGAAGATAATAATTGCATGATTAATTCTCATATTCATATAGGAAAATGATAGTTTTTATGATCCTGGAATCTATATTTTTTTAAGATAAAAAAGGAAAGAAACTTTTATTATATCACAATATAGTACAAAAAGGGTTGAACAGGGGGTTCTGCTAAAATAGGAAACAAGACCCCTAACCCCTGTTCAAAACTGTCGATATCATCATAGTTGCAAGTTTTTAGGAATATTTCCAAAGGTGGTCCCATAACTAAATCCTGAGATAAGATGCTAGGGCCACTAACAAGCTAACCAGAGACAAAACATAACAGAATTTCAAAACCTACTAGGGAGTTGGGGCCCGCTTAATCCCAGAAGTGTCAATGTGGCTCCCTACTTCCTTCTTGGCTTTGCAAAATATCTCTCCCTAGGGTTGACCACCCTTTTCCTGAAGCTATTCATCCTCATCGTCGACAATAATTGGGAATTAGAGGGATCTTGGAGGAGACTGGGTATCCTGACCTTTCCCATGTTGATATGAGAAATGATCTGGCTGATTAACCATGAACTTGATACCATGTTGGGCCCTGCCATAAAGCTCAAGTTTTCCCTCTATAATGTGAATATCTTGGAGGATTTCAACATTCTCTTTCCTAGTTTCACTGACATCCTGGGATACCAATGCCTAAACCATCCAATAAGCTTTCACCATCCTTAAGTGATGAGTATCTCTAGTCCGAGGGTTTTTTGGGTCTACCACCCACTTTTCCTCTTTATTTATTATCTCTTCTTCTCTGGTCCTCTGATGTTGGGCCAAAACTTGATCCTTGATGGCATCCACTGACCTAATTTTGTCCATCGAGCAGTGCACCCAAAAATTCTCATCCACAGCTCGAGCTTCTTTCTCTACTCTAGAGAGGCAGCCTTGACCCATTAATGAGGAAGCTCCCTTGTCATGGAAGCCTACCAAGGACCTATTTTTATTCTTATTCCATTGACATACCATTCTCCCCCTCTCCTTTAACCTTATTTTCATACTTAGAATCAGAAGAAGGATTGGAATAAATAAAATGTGAAAGAATATCCTTACAAGGCTTCTGTACAACCTTCTCTCATATTTATCCCTAAACAACAACAAATTAGTGTTACTGAGGTAGTACTCAGATTTAGGGAGCCTTCACCTGAGGCACATTTTGTGAGTTTCCATAATGGCTTGATAGATGATTGGACTCATTACCAATGATCTAGAGCCATCAAGATCGCTCGCAGCATACAAGGCTTCTGTACAACCTTCTCTCATATTTATCCCTAAACAACAACAAATTAGTGTTACTGAGGTAGTACTCAGATTTAGGGAGCCTTCACCTGAGGCACATTTTGTGAGTTTCCATAATGGCTTGATAGATGATTGGACTCATTACCAATGATCTAGAGCCATCAAGATCGCTCGCAGCAAGCAACCTCTCCATCAACTAATTACTGGATTTGTCTTTCATAATGGTATAGAAGGATATATTGTTGATGAATTTCTTAATAAAAATTGTAATAGACTTGGGATGCCCAAGCCCTGGGCTCCCTCTAGAATTTTTCATCTTCTTCATTATGGGGAGGGTTCTCATTTTCTTGCATGGGAGACAATTTTTGTTTGTCCTTCGGGATCATATTGGTATACGATCCACCTACATGGGTGAGTGTCCTCCCAGCCATTGTACCTCTGATCCTTGTTCTTTGCCACCTATATTTTCATCTTATTTCATGATGCAGACCAGTCTCTCAGGAGGTCCGTCTAGATAGCTCAGACTCGACCCTCGAGGTGGTTAGGTCAGTGTGGTATCTTTTGTGGATATTCTCTTCCATCCCTTCTATAAGTAGGTCCCTTGGTCTCCAAATCCGATGTGACTCCTACAACGTGACACCGAGGTTGACCATGCAGTCAACCACTGAATTTTCCTTTCTTCTGATCTATTATGGGACAATGGCCACTAGAGAGGTAACCATGCACCCAAAATTAGAGAGGCCATGTCTAAGCCTCCAATTATGAGAAACCTTATCATCCTTCATCCCACTAAGTATTTTTTGGATGCCTATAATGATCACATGGGAGTCACCTTCTATCGATAGGGTCGAGAAGCCATGATCCTTAGCTAGTGTTATTCCACGACAAATCCATGCCAATGTTGTTGCATTATCTATTAATATATGTATTTTTGAAGCATAGAGAAGGATTACTTCTCTATTGTGTTCCTTAAAGAATCCTCGAACTCCTTTCAGAATGAAATTCCCCTTAGTCATGCCATCAAAATTTAGTTTTAAAAAAACAACCTAGGGAGGAATCCAATGATCATGAATCCGAGATTTCACCACTTTTGAACATGAACCTAGATTCCAGTTTCTAAATATGGCTTCCTCAGACAACTCCAGTTGGATATATTGGTTCGAACAAGGAGTTACATCGATGGATTCTTTCATATCGATCCAGATGATTTTCCATATTTGGTTCCTAGTAAGGGATTTATCCTTGAAAGTTTTTGGATTTCTTTCTTTACACACACTCCACATGAGAAATCCTGGAAATATCTCTCAGATTCTATTGATAATGGGGTTTTTGAATGGTTTAGTGCTCCAAAATTCTATAGTTAAAGTCACATTGTTTTTTTTTCAAGTCTGTTCTTCTAAATTTAGGTGCCCCTTTGTTACACATTATTTTCGTCATCCCTATGATCGTTAATGATGTATTATATAACATACTTGGGATTAGAGTTGATTTATGCATGTCATTCCATCTGTTGTGATTTACCTAGAAGGTGGTCAAGAGGCTATTCTATTTTGAGACATAGAGCACATATCGAAGGGCCTACAAATGCTTTGCGAAGGAGATGGTCCCAATTTAAAATCCTTCTATTCGCAACCAACCATAGGAAAGTAGAAATTTTAGGCCATAGGGAGTTCGACCAAATTTTCCCCCATATAGGAAGATTTTCGATGACCCCTGTGTCCTACAAGGATAAGTAGGCCTCTTTTACTTTGAATTCTTCATATCCTCTCCTTCCCCATTTGATGATTTAAACCCCAGCTCTGACCTCAACCTGGAGTTCTTGTAATATTGTTGAGGCCATGCCTTTTGTATGCTAATTCCATTGAATTGGCCATTCATCTAAAGGATTCCAATTTCTTATGAAAGTATTATAACTTGCTTGCTTGGTTGTCTAGTAATGGTGTAGCTTCACCCAGCCAACTTGTTCCATGGAAAGGAAAAGGATTTGATACTTGAATTTTTTCCCTAAGATTGGATGTTGATCCCACATGTCATCCTAAAAGAGGGTTGAACACCCATTATGAGCTTCCTAGAATCACTGATATTGAACCAAAACATGGTTTCTCCATGCATTATTCCAAATTAGAGAACCATGTATGTTTATGTTCATTTTGATTAAACTCTGAAGCTATATTATGGAGACATCCAAATTAGAGAACCATGTATGTTTATGTTCATTTTGATTAAACTCTGAAGCTATATTATGGAGACATACTTACTCCTCCATAGCATGGCCCATGGGGATGAAGGAGACTTGTTCCATATCCACCAAATTTTGTTGTCAGGATTTTACTAGAAAATTGGGGGTCCATGATGCCTAGTCCCCCATGGAAATTTGTCTTACAAAGAGTGTCCCATTCCACTAAAGGCCATTTATTTTCTTTTGATGGGCCACCCCATAGGAACTTGCATTGGAGGGTCCAAATTTTTTTGATGTAATTCAACAGGGAAGATAGAACTAAGAAGAGGTAAAGGGGAAGGGATGAAAGAACATACTTGATCAATAGGATATGTCTTGGAAAGGAAAGAGAACAATGAGTCCAAATGCTCAGTTTAGCTTCTATTTTTTCCATGATAACCTCCCATGAAGGGTCATAAATATATTTTGACAGAAGGGGGCTCCTAAATACTTAGTTGGGAGGGAAGAGTGTTGGAAACCAAGCAAGGTGGCTAGATGTTATTGAATAGTGAGGGGAGTGTTGAAGAAAAAAATATGGGATTCTGCTTGGTCAATGATAGTTCCAGAAGAAATATTAAATAGGTCAAGGAAGTTTTTGAAAGAATACACTTCTTTTACCATAGGTGTTCCGATTACAAAATTTTCATCCAAAATATTAACATGAGACAAAGCCTCTACCCCCTGATGGAGGGTTATTCCCTTCATATCCCCTTATATTTTAGCACAGGAAAGGTTGCGACCTTAACCTTCCACCAAGATTATGTATAGGAAAGGGGGAAAATGGTTTCCCTTCCTGAGCCATCTCGAAACATTGAAATTCTTGGAGGGGGAGCCATTAACCAAGATATAAAAGAAGGTTGTAGAGACCAAATTCATAACCCAAGCCACCAAGTCTTCCCAAAATAAAAAAGATAAAAGAATATTATGAAGGAATTCCCAGCTCATCTAGTCATAGGCCTTAGACATATCCAGTTTCATCAACATTGCCACTTTTTTTTACACCTTGAGGGAATGTGTAGCTTCGTGGGATACTATAATACCATCCAGGCTCTGCGTTCCCTCTACAAATCCTCCTTACTCTTGAGAAATCATTAGTGAGAGGATAATTTTAATACTAGAGGCTATAAACTTAGAAATAATTTTATAAATGACATTGCATAAGGAAATGGGGAAAAATGTATATATTGAACATGTTCCTTTGATCTTCGGGATCAGAGTGATGACGGTGGCATTGAAGGCATATAGGATAGATTTATATTTATGAGATTCTTGCATCACTTCCCATACATCATTTCCAAGAACCAAGCAACCTACATAGAAAAAGTCAGGATTGAAGCCATCTAACCTATAGGATTTCCATTGGGCCATACTTTTAACAATTACTTAAACATCTTGTAAGGATCTTGATATCATGAAGCTTTGGGATTGTTCTAGCGGAACCAACCTATGGATCACTTCGGTTATTTTATTGATATTTTCATGTTTGTTTATCGGAGGTGCTAAGAGAAGGTATTGGAAATAGTTTAGGATTTCTTTCTCAATATCCTCCTTTTTCACTTTTGTATTTCCATCATGTGCTTGGATAGACACAATTCTATTCCTATTCCTTCTCTTGGTTAATGAGTTATGGAAGAATGAAGTGTTCTTATCCCCTTCTCTTAACTAGTGGATCATGGATTTTTTTCACCAAAGAGTCTCTTCCTGGCACTCTCGTCTAACCAAATCTTCCCCGATTTCAGTTTCCCTTGCAATGAGGTTTGAGGAGAAGATTCCTTGAATGCCTTTCTGTTGAATCTCATCCATTTCTTGTTAAAGTTTCTTCTTCTCCTAGAAAATGTTACCGAAAACCTCTTTATTCCAGTTCCTAAGGAACATATGGATGTTCTTCATTCTCTGTTGGAATTGGAATATTTTCATTCCATGGAGGTATTTTAGGTCTCCCCACTAGAGGTCCAAGTTTGTAAGGAATTTTGGGTGGTCAAGATAGAACTTTTCGCACTGAAAAGAAGAGGGACCTTGCTTCCATACTTGAGGCCACTCTAGTGCTATGGGTCAGTGATCTGAGCCTTGGAAGGGGAGAATGATTTCAGAGAGGCCCTTCTTAGTTTGAAAGGATATTTTAGAGAGTAGAAATATGTCTAGACAGAATGCAATTCGATGCTCTTACCCCCTCTTTTTTTTCCAGTTAAAGAGGTTGTTTTTGGTTGGGACAACGACCAGTTGGATCCTTTCTATAAGCTCCCCAAAATATTTAATCTCTTGGTCGATCCTGTGTAGACCTACCTTCTTCTCTAAGGGGTCGTGATCATATTTAAATCCCATCCTAGGATCCATACTTTATGTTTTAGTGAGGATCCTAAACAATTTATTTCCTCCAGGAAAGTTCTTTTTATGTTAGGCATGTTTGGGTCGTAGGAATTTGTGATGTAACCCTCTTACTTTGATCCTTTCATTTTGAATTTTAGGGTGAGAAACATGAGTCTAATAGTGAATTCCTCCGTATCTACAGTTTTTGGATACCATAGGGTACCCACTCCTCTAGAAGTTCCTTCAAATTTTATCCATCTATCTTTACAGCCAAGCAAAATTCTTTGAGTTATTCTTCTAATGTTTCCTTCATCGCATTTAGTTTATTGAAGAAGGACAATGCTCACCTTCATCGTGGTGATTATTTTCTTCATAATTCATTGTTTATAAGGGCCATTCATACCTCTAATATTCTAGGATGTGCTCTTCACTATCAACGTTTGGGTTGGGGTGGGAAATAGTTACTGAGGAGGCATACCACTTGTCCCGAGTTTTCCATAAGTGCTCCTATTTATTCCAAATTTTGGTGGTAAGGTTTCCTACCTCTCCTTTCCTTTTTAGTGAGGTTTTATTCTGATATTTGAGGGAATTAGTCTTGATTCCAATGCTACATGAAGTTGAGGATCCAGACCCAAGATTGGATCCTTCCCCCTTCCCCTTCTCTAAGTATTTTTGTAACAACCTTAGTTTAGCTATGGTAAGGTTGTTGATTGTTTGTGCCCCATGAATCTCCCTCAGGATTGATAGATCTATTTCAATATCCTCTAGCTCCATATCCTAGTTCATCTATGTTTCTCATTCCTCTTCCATTTCTACGATTGATCTTTGGTTTTCCTTCAATACAACTTATTTCCTCTGAGTTCATTTCTTCTCTTGCTACTTATTTGTTTGACACATATTTGGCACACTTGTCTCTGTTTCTGAATCTTTCTGGGGATCTTCCTTTCGCTGCTTCATTTTTTCTTCCTCTCTTATTTCACTGGATTCTCCTTTCTGAATATTGAATTTGTTGCTAGTGTTCTTATCATGTAACCATTGGTTGCTTAGCTTGGCATCTCCTTGCCTTCCTTTTACTTTGGATCTTGATAAAGCCATCTAGGTTTGTTGCTTCCTTGATTTTATTCCCTTTATGGGGAACATTAAGGGGGAAATACATAAAGATATGGCCATGAACATGACATTTCTGGCATCATAAAGGAATGTGCTCATTGTCTAGAGGTTGGGTCCATTCTTCATCCTAGTAGGACACTACTATGGATTCTGGGACAGTATTAGCCACATTCATATAAGCACAGTTAATAACATAAAAGATATAATTGGTCGTCTTTGTCACCTTTGATATTTTGACAAAGAATCCTAAAGTGATTCCTATACCTTCTAGGATCTCACATTCCCAGAATTCCCTTGGCAAGGAATACATCATGATCCAAACTAGTGCCTTTGAGATCGGAAGCAGAATTCCCTTGGCAAGGAATACATCATGATCCAAACTAGTGCCTTTGTGAAGTTTTTTTTTCTCTGGGCCAAACCTTTCTATATAAAATTGCATGTGGAGGCATGTTAATTTAAGGAAGTAGGGCCCTTCCTCGAATACCTTCTCTCTCTTTCCCGATTCCATGAAAGAAACTATGAAGAAGCCTTTTGACCCTAGTTGGAGGTCCATTTTCCCCTTTACTTTCCATCTTCCCTTTATTAAAAGTTGAAGTGATTTTTTCGAGGGCCAAATCCCCATAAAGTTTATAATTAGGGAGTGGTCACACATACATTGGATGTAATTCCATAACCCAATCAATGTTACCTTATACTTGGTATTCTCCATAGTCTTAGGTAAGCATCCATTCTAAAGCCATTTTTTATTTGTTTTGTAGGTTTGTTCCTTCTTGACCTTTCCATGATTTGATAATTTGGTCTCCTTCTTGCAGGTTTTTTTCTGGCCTTTACAGAGTCCACCCAACTATACATCCTTTCCTCTTATTTCGGGGTTGCCTTTTACTATTCCCTTAAATGAATTTCAAGACTCCTCTTCCAACCCTTACCTTGAGGATTTCCTTGTAAGGGTTGGAAACCTTAATATTCCCTCCCCCCTACCATGGAGATACAAAACTCCTTTTCTCCCTACCATTGCACATAAAACCCCAGAATCACCATTTTTTTTCCAACTCCTCTTCCCTTCTCTATGGTCCTGCAACCTATATTACCAGTTCTATTAATTAGAGTATAACTAAGGGACACATGTAATTGTTGTAAGTTATTTATGGTAACAATTATACACATATATGATATTCTATGGGAAAATAATATTGAGTTGCTACAAAACAAATGTTGATTCTCAAATGTGATTTTGATTCTTAAATGAAGAGTAACATTACCACTTTGTCCATCTTCAATTGTTAGCTTGCACTCCATGATCGCGCTCTGGTGCAACCTCGAATCTGACTAGGGTTCGTCCCAGCCACCGCCATGGAAGCTCAAGGGGGAGGGGAGTCGTCGCCCCCTCCTTCACCGTCCTCCTCCTTTCAAAATTTAGTCGCAGCCTGCAGCAAGAAGCTCCCTCCTTTAGTTCCCCCAAGCTTCGTTAAGAAACTAGACGTTGTCCCGGAGATTGGCCTGCCCCCTGAACATCCCATTAAGGTCGCTCTTTCCCTCTCAGAATGAGGACTTGTTGGTCAATTCATGGGGCTCTGGCCCTCAACCAGATCCACAGACAACTGGATTCAAAGGAACTGGAGACCG
>CBVK0102064341.1:0-34798 GCA_900067695.1 Picea abies
CTCCATTTCCTCAAGGCGTGGACGATTGTTGCCAGCTCTAAATCATGAGTGGCATAATTCTTCTCATGTTCCTTCAACTTTCGGGATTCATAACAAACTACAAATCCCTCTTGGCTGAGAACTCCTCCCATCCCCTCCTTACATGCATCTGTGCACACTACGTAATCTTTGTCTGGATCTGGAATCTTTAGGATCGGAGCAATAGTTAGCAGCTGCTTCAATCGCTGAAAGCTGCTCTCACATTCTTTAGTCCACTGGAACTTCTTCTCCTTCCTTTGCAAGGAAGTGATAGAATGAGCTATCTTTGAGAATCCGACTATGAACCTCCTATAGTAGCCCGCCAGACCCATAAAAGATCTAACTTCTACCACATTCCTTGGCACTGGCCATTCTCGAATGGCCTGTACCTTTTTAGGATCCACAACGGTCCCTTCTTCAGATATAATGTGTCCCAAGTAATGGATCTGCCTTTGGTAAAAAGAGGACTTGCTCAGTTTTGTGTACAACTGGTGTTCTCTCAACACCCACAACACCATTCTCAGGTGTTGCTCGTGTTCTTCCTCTATTTTGGAATACACCAAGATATTGTCCAAGAAGACTATGAAAAACTTGTCCAAATAATTTTTGAACACCCCATTCATTAAGCACATGAAAACAGCAGGTGCATTTGTCAGTCCAAATGGCACCACTGTTAATTCATAATGACCGTACCTTGTTCTAAAGACAGTCTTTCTAATGTCCTCATCCTTTATTCTCACTTGGTGATATCTAGATCTGAGATCTATTTTTGAAAATATTTTTGCATCCTTCAACTGATCAAAAAGATCATCAATCCTTGGAAGAGGATACTTGTTCTTGACAGTGACCTTATTCAACTGCCGAAAATCAATGCACAGCCTCAACGTCCCATCTTTCTTCTTCATGAATAGGACCAGGGCTCCCCACGATGACACACTAGGGAGAATGTAGCCTTTCTTCAGTAGCACTTTGAGCTGCAATTGCAACTCTTTCAGCTCTGGCGTACTCATTCTATAAGGAGCCTTCGAAACTGGAGCTTCTCCAGGCATCAAATTTATAGAAAAATCAATGTCTCTCTTCAAAGGTAGTCCAGGTACCTCCTGAAATATGTCCTCAAATTATTTGACTACTTCGTGGTCTTCCAGATTGGATACTACATCTCAAGATTCTTCTTCCACCCGAGCTGCAAATAATTGACAGCCTTTTCAGTCACATTTCTTCAGCTGCATGTCTGAGATTTCCCTCACAACCATGGCTTTGGGAATTCCTTGGACTGTTACCTGATTTCCCTCTTCATTCAGGCATGTGAACCTCTTGTTATGACAATCTAGAAGGGCATGGTGCTGGTCCAACCAGTCCATCCCAATTAAGCAATCGTATGAGCCTAAAGGTAGAATGTTCAATTTAGCCTTAGTGCTCATTCCTTTCATGTCCACTGAACAGGACTTAACCAATTCACTGACCTTCCTCTTGGTCCCTGTGGCCAACTACACTAACCAAGACTTCTCATGTTTGCTTCTCGTTAGATGCAAACTTTCCACCACTCTAGGATCTATATAACTATGGCTAGCCCCTGAATCAATTAAAATAACAAGTGGTCGGTTGTTGATCGTACCTTCCACTTCAATCATGTGCGATTGAAATTCTACTTTCTTGTTGTCTAGGGCTGCGTAGATCCTTGGAATTCTTCTACCCATATCCTCCACTATTTCATCTTGTTGAACAATATGGACAGTTCTCGCTTTATCTTTTCTATGGAGGCAATCTCTGTACCTATGATTCCCTTTACAGCCCCAACACTCCATAGGTGGTAGTCTTGGCATCTTCTCACTCCCTTCAACTTTCCTAGGCTCTCTAAAAGATGACTATCCCCAAGGACTGTTTCTGAAAGAGGGAGGCATGTTTCCCTTTTGCCTCTGTTCCTTCTTAATCCTCTTCTGGTCATCCCAAGCCTTCCGAATGGTAGGCTTTTCTCTTTGTTGTTCGTATAGACGTTTAGCCTTTCTTATGGTTTCTTCCATGGTCTTAGGATCGTCATACTAAATCTTGTCACCAATGGAAGGTGGTAGTCCACTTAGATACCTCTGAATTTTAACAGTCTCGTCTTTGATGAATGGAACATACTTCAGTAGTTCTAGAAAACTCCGTTCATACTCATCAATGGTCATACTATCCAACTTGAGTTTGAAGAACTCCTTCATCTTTTTATCATAGTATCTTTTGGTCAGGTATTTCTTCTCAAAATACCTCTTAAACTCCTTCCACATGACCTCTTTCTCTCTGATGTGTTGCACCTACACCAATTGATCCCACCACATGGATGCTTTTCCTTTCAGCTGGTACATTGCAATTCTTCCTTCTGCATGGGCAGAATAATTCTGCAATTGGAAATATTTCCTCATGCCAAGCAACCATGTCTCAGCATCTTCCTCCTTCTTATGTTCTCCATCAAATGTTGGAGGCTTAATTTTGTTCATATCCACTTTCAATTCATCCTTTCTAGATTTTCAGTGTTTTCTGGTAGGGGACGGGCTTGAACTATTGTGTGTCTCCTTGCCAGAATGCTTCAGGGAGAGATGGTAATGTCTGTTACCACTCCTCGATCTCCTTCTCCCCTCAGGGGTTCTAACACTTCTTGATCTTCTTGTGTCACTCCCCTTTTCCAATTTCTTTTCTATTCTTTCCAGGCTCTTCAACATTTTTAAATTGAATTCACCCTGTCGATCCCAGATTTTCATGAGCTTTCGGCTATCAGCTAGGTGAGCCTGGGCATCTTTCTGCTATATTTCAATGAGTTGCATCATATATTCTTCCTTATCCATCTCTTTTCTGTGCCCATTAGAGTTCAATCCTTCCACTCCCATATTGACATCCTTTCCTTCCCATTTGTCTCCTGTTTCGGAGGCAATCATCACCTTTTCCCATTCCATACTCGGCGTTAGTTAGCTGGAATCCTGAGCTCCACTTAACTCTGCACACACACTGTGCAATTAAATTCGAAGTTTTTCAGGCCATTACTCCTTCGGAACAATCTATAACATTTATAATCCAATACGAACAAGAACGAAAGACATTTTGATTCAATTAAGTTTTCTGAGCTCTCGTTTGGTTCTGCAATTTTCATGTTTTCGAAACTTTCATTTTCAGCACTTTGTGATTTCAGGACTTTGGGTTTCAGTCCACGAATATCCCACAGTTATATATTCATAACTAGAGTCACCCTTTTGCAACTCGCGATCTTGTGAGTTCATGAGTCGAAGACCCTCGACTCATTTCCTCTAACTGTCGATACCCGAGATGCGACACAGGTATGGCTCCCTCCTCGCTAGCATCTTCTATGCATGATCGTGGTCTAGGGATAAGTGCTATAAACCTTCTCTATTTGCACCTTCGTGAGTTGTGGCATCCAACCCTGGTGCCTCCCTTTCATGAAACCCCGAGAAGCGATGTTGAATTTTCTCCTCTCGTTCTCGCTACTTCACGACTTTGCGAGTTTCAATGTCGAGCTCCCATGCCCTTATCTCGTGAGTCCCCAAAATCATGAATTACTTTATTCTCTGGTCCCACAGCACAACTGTTGCCCTTCACCACCATGGCATGTGGTACATTCAGGAGGGTCCACGTCGCTTTTAACGATGTCATCAGGTCCCACCACTCTCGCCTGTCTCCTTGACCCACTAGCACGTGGTACATCTCCATGTGTCCACGTCCATTCCTAGAAAAATCAAATGGTCAGATCTTTCTCAGATCTACAGCGCAGATCCTTTCAGCGTTTTGGGCTTCCAAACGCCGATGCGCTCTAACTCCTGTTAGCCCTCCGGGCTAGACTCATGGTTCACATGACCTCCCCTTACATGACCACAGTCATACCTCCTATTGGGGTTTTGGACTTTCCAATGTCGAAACACATATGTCCTCAGGATTTGCGATTCCCTAAACCTCGATTTCCGGATGGATGACTCTCCTTCCGAAACTTTCCTGACTGCCTCGATCTTGGCCACGCGTCCCCAAGAATAGATGGTCCTCGTCGCTTCTCTCTATTTCACGATTTCATGATTTCAAATGCTCCGGGTGCCTTGTCTTCAGGATTCATGAAACGCCGAACCCTGATATGTCGATGGGCTCCCAATCTCGCCCACGTGTCCCAACTGACAGACTGCTCATATCTAATCTCAGGATTTCGCAACTTGTGATTCCCCGATGACAAAGTTCTATGTCAACTCAAAACCTTGATAGCCGATATACCAATGGGTCGCTCGATCTCCACCACATGTCCCAACTGTTGGATAGCTCAGATCAAATCTTAGGACTTCCCCTGGTGTAAGGTCAAAAATACTCACCTATGTGAGTCCGGATGTCCGGATATCTGAATTGGACGATCGTGCGACACACGTCCTTCCTTATACGGATGGCTCAGATTTCCTCTCATTATTTCGGAACTTGAAATGTGTCGACCTTCTTGACCTCGAGAACTCCAATATCCCAAACGTTGATATCCCAATAAGCTAACTCCTTTTGGGACTTTCACCCTCCTGTTCATGAAGATTTAAAACTCCGTGCAACTCTCTACCGATCCGACGACTGTCGAGTAATTTGCTCAAGATCTGATGGCTCACAAGGGTTCACCTTCCCTCCCGAACAGATCCTAGAGCTTCCACACCACCGGTGTGGATTCCTCTCTCCCTATGGACTCATACCACAATGGCCGCGGTTTCATAATGCCGCTATACCTCCTGAGATTTTAAAAATGCGTCAAGTAACTCCTTGACATTTTGGAGTAAACTAGGGTCCAAAATTGGCCTTCCAAGCCCAATTTCCCCTTGCATTCTCGGTCCAAAGACCACTCCACTGGCCCATCTAGGCTCAGTGTCAAAACCTTGGCTCTGATACCAAACTGTAGAACACCTTTTCTGCTACTAAAGTTTAATTTCTCTTAAAAGAAGACTATAACACCACTTTGTACATAACTCATAAAGATGTTATTTAACCCACATGCATTTAAACAATAAACACATTCAACACAGAGTATTCATATGAATTACTACCATAATTAGAAAGCAATTAGATTTTCATATTAATTCATATACATAGCGGAAATCATGATATCATAAGCAGTAGAGTCATGCAAAACATGATTAAAACATAATCAGATACTTATCTTTTAACAATGGTAGAATCCACCAACCAAGTGCAGGCCTTCCACAAACCTCCCAGCCCTAGACCGCACTGCTCATCATCTTAGCAATGGGTCACCCCTGAGCTAGGAATAAGCTCCACCCCAAGGCAAGGAAATCTAGGCTAGGCTGAGGTTACAGGGAAAACAACACACAACCACAAGGAAGGGATTCTCTCCAAGGAACCTCCCACACTCACTGCCCACAGACCTTCATTCCCCACATGCTTGTTCCACCCCAGGAGTATACACCTTCTCTGTCACCTGGATAGTCCTTCGGCTGCTAATCTCCCTTGCCTTGGGTTACAGGAACAGGCTGGACCGGAAGTCTCCGAGCTCTGTGGCAGCTACAGGGTTCCTTTCAGGAGTCCTCTCCTTCCTTCACACACTCTCTCACCTGGAGAGAATTGCTCACAGGCCAACAACTTGTTCTTCCAACCTCAATCACCTCTCTCACCTAGAGAGAGCATTGCACCACTAGCCAACAAGACCTCACGCAGTCCAACACTGCGTGGTCACAACAACTCACGGGGAAAATAGACACGGGCTTCCCAACGGGTTCAACAATGGTTGGTCACTTCTATTTCCCAATCCACCAGCATAGAATAGACTCAAGCTCTGGTTGTCGGGGATGCATGAAAACAATCCACGCAGGATTAACACAGGTTCAAACTATTTAGACAGGGGTGGTACCGGCTATCTCAGAAGTCAACCCAGGCTTTTTGGCTTTCAGGGATGCACCAGGGTATTCTTTTGTAGAGGTCTGATCATTTACCTTCAGACCGTCAGGTAGAATGGAGGAGCGGCCCTCTCACGGATCCTCTTGGTCATTTTATTTGCATGCACCAGGGTTGACACTTGTCACCCTTAGAACTACATGTGTTCCATCAGCATGCATCCCCTTTGCATGCTTACCCTTTCCAAAACTTAGGATGAAATGAAACATAAAATGCACATCTTCTTTTGAAATAATATTAAAATATTATTCTCGGGCTTAAGACCCCTAGGCTTATCCCCCAGGCTCAACACTTAGCCCCTTTCCCACCTTCCAGCCCCTAATTCCTTGCCCACTCTGTGGATGCTCAGTCCCCCTTCACTCATCCATCATGGTCGGTCTGCACCTAGCGGTGTTTATATTTTATTAAATGTTCTACATACATACAAGTACAACAGCAGGCTCCTGGCCTTCAACACTTAGGCTCCGTGGCCTAACAAACATATAGGTCTCTAGCTTATAAGAACTTGGCTCACCAACCTATAAAACATAATGACAATTCCTTTGAGAACTTAGTTTACAATGGGGCTCGGCCTTGGGGATACTACACCGCCCGAATAAGACTGACCGTAAGATGTTTCGGAAGGGACAGGATTGGATACTCCTCCTAGTGGGTTATTATACAAGTACCCCCCAATGTGGGGTTGGGTAAAAATTCCTCCTGAAGATACTCCCCAAGATTGTGAAGGGTTTCGAGCAAATGAGGGTTGCCCCCCTGCCAACAGTGGATTTACGACCGGGGTGTGACTGGAAAACGGAGGTTTCCCTCCAGGAGGAGCATGAAAAGTGGGATGTCCCCCGGGAGGGGTAGGCCCGCCATGGAATGATAGTCCTCTAGGAGGGAAAGGTTCGTTGGATGGTGGTTTCCCTCCAGCTAGTTGTGTTTTTCCAGCAGGGGTCTGCGTTCTCAGGTGAGAAGATGTCCCAGTAGGATCATGTGGAGCTGTAGAGTAAAATATTGTAGAAACGAGGGTAGAGATTAAAGTGCTTTGGGGATGATTAGAGGTGATGAGTCCAGCATTAGGATGGACTTGTGTTGGTGTAGTAGTAGACTGAATAACTTGATTGATTGGGTGATTCATGGTTTGACCAGATGGTCCTGTTTCACTAGGAGGGTCATGAGGTTGAAAAGGTTGTCAAAAGGATTCAAAATGTTCATAGACATCGCATCCCGATGAAGTCCTCCATACAAAATGAGTAGGCGTTGAATTGGTTTCTACTGTGGTGCTAGGATGAACAGGAGTCCTATACTCGCAACCAAATATTGGTTCAATGGATCCCATATATGTTTCGGTAAAGATCCTCTCCAGTAATCGTGGGATCTCTTCATCTATGACGTTCCCAAGGGAGTCTAAATGAACCAAAAGTGGTTCGAGAGGGGTTACCGACATAGATGTAGTGGGATTTTCAACTGTGACCAAAGCACCTTCTGAGTTATGTAACGGAGGAGCAATAGCACTTCTAGCATCAGATTGATTTTCTACCTCTCTACGGTAGTTTTCTTCTGGAGGGTTAGGAGGTAAGGGTTGATAGCCTTCTGGAGGCAGCCCTTGCATCCTATGTGATCGACAAAGACCTTTATCATCTATTGGATCAATTGTGGAGAAAATCAGAACACACTAAAAATCTAGGGCCAACTAACAAAAAGAAACAACATGCGCTAATAAAATCGAGGAATCAACCAAGCAGACAAAACTTCTCTCGATGATCGTACTAGTTGGTGATGAAATCCAACGTCACATGATCAAGTCAAGAAGGGGCTAGAATATGGTGGAACAGTTACAATCGCGACCTGCTTAACAGACTTTCACCTTGGTGCAAGATTCCACACAGTAATTGTGGGTTTACCCTCTAAGGAGCTCGAGTGAGTTTTACCAATGTCTGTTCCAGGTACAGTGAGACTTCCCTTCACCGTCAGTAAGTACCTAAATATTATGGTAACTAAAGACACCAATTTGCAATGAGTCCCTGGGCGGGTACAGTCGACAGTCCAATCCGAAACATATGGGCAGGATAACAAGTCCGAAATCAACCTGAGAAGCTCCCACACATAATCATGGGTATACCTTCAAGTGACCCCTAATATACGATTTGACCACTACAAACAGTTAAACCATGGAGGGATAATCTCTGTAATTCACCCGAATGCAACCTTGTGCGTAACCCCTGTGTGAGAGGGGGATCCCAAAAAACCAATATGACAATTGGGTTTGACTCTCCCTAGCTTAGGATGGTAATGTTTGTTTTGAAAAATTTGGAGAGTTGTACTCACAGCCTAATCCAAAGTGCTAACCCTAGTCTACTGTTGGTGGAAGATCCTAAAAACAAAAATGTTCTAGATAATTTTTAATTAGCATTCCTTTTATTGTTGTTCTTTACTCAAAGGGTGCGCGAAAGTGAAATTGATGGAATGAGAACTCAATTCTCAAAAAGATGCATGAAAGATGATAAGCAATCGTTTCTTTTCAAAGAATGCCTATTTAAGGGAAAGAGAAGGAGTCGTTTTCACTTTCAAACACTAATATGAAACGTCCTCAATTCAATTTGTTCTCAATTGAATCCAATGCAATGCTAAAATATTTTCAAAATGTCTTCTAATATGCAAACCAATCAATACAATGTATCTTTTTTCGTTTGTATGCGAATGATGATTAATTCAATGCAAAGACTTTTCCTTCTAATTTCCCTTTCAGATCAAGGAGATTTGGACAAGTATGAGCAAATTTCACACAAACAACACACCCTCTTGCTATCAAACAAGAAAAAGAAAACCAAAAAAGAAAAAGGAATAAGAAAGAGATTGGACATGATGACCTTAAAGAACCAAATGAGAAGATTCACAGACTTTTGATGTCCTTCACCAGAGTTTCTGCTCGGTCAGATAAGAGAGAAAAACGTAGTGGATTGATTCCAAGTTCTCAACAAGAGCCAAAACTCAAAATAAGGGAGAAGGTCACAAAACATGAACAACAAAGTGCCTAATTCTCAGAAAGTAGAGGGTCAAATGTCATTAGGAAGATATAATGAAGCATCAAGAAGCTGGACAAAGGAAAAAATAGAGACTGAGTTGCAAAAAACACAATTCTGGAAGGTAATTTTGCAAAAAGGAGGCTGGTGTTCTGGTGTAAGGGCCACCAGAGCATTATAAAGCTCTATTTGAGACCTTTAGGGAGTGTTGGCACTAGGCTAACATGGGAAAAGGGGCGCCATGCTTCAAAAACTTAGAAAAAGGTCAAAAAAAACAAAAACTCAGTCAAGTTTTTGTCAATCAAAATGCATGTGATGGATTGAGTATTGAATCAGCAAGTGAAATCATACATAGGGGTGAACAAGGCCTATATAAAACAAAGGGAAAGACAAGGTCTATGAGGAAAAACCAAAACCAAAAGTTTCAATTCGATTCCCTAGTGGAGTCGCCAATTTCTGTTGAAGGAAAATCTTCCTGCGGACAGGTAGATCTCCTCAAAGAGATAGACTCTTAACTCTAAGACAGAAAGTGATTATCATGGTCACTGACTTCCTTTTATGCCTACACAAACTAATGCATGAAGAGGAAGAAGGAAATATGTACCTTTTACCGGTGTTTGTCCCTGCATGCCCCAAGTTGAACTCCAATCTTGAGCTCCACGATAAGCCCTATAGACAAACAAAGTACAAGAACTTGCTATTCTATCGAGATTAGTTCGAAGTAGACCTATCTACTTAGAGACAAATTCATGTAATGTTAAACAAAAATTAGAAAGAAACAAGCCAAGCATATTACATTAATGAGGAAAAAATGTTACTTACAGCCATAGATGGAATGTAGCAGTTTCGTCAAGTTATCCTTGCCTAACCCTTGCTCAAAAGCTCCACGATCGGAATAACAATAGCTTCACTGATTAGCCTCCACTTCAATGTGTGTTTCGTATGAGATCATAGGTTTCATGCTTCTCATCCCCTCTCCAAATATCACTTATGAGATCATAAGTTTGGTATCATTCTCTATCCAGATCCCCCTTTCACCATGAGAAAGCCTGCTTATATAGCCTTGCAGAGGCTCAACCACTTGAGATATCATTGGGGTGAGTTGAGGATTTTCCTCCTTTAGTTAGGGATCTTCCCTAAGATCATGGCTTGAATAGGGATTCAAATCCAATTGCCTTCATGGATTGAAGGGATCCTCCCCTCATTCATCTCAACAAACCAACTACTGCCCAGAATAGGAAGTGTTCCCTCAAAAGGGCCATCAGAGTGTTATAGCGCTCCTCAATAGGATTTAGGGTGGCGCCAACACTCCCTAAACCCATCAACGCTCCCCCAAAAGGGATATCAGAGCATTATAATTCTCCCAGACAGTGTAAGGGGGGGCGCCAACACTCTTGAGAGAGGTATAGGGGAGTGATCTCCTCCAAAAACTCATTTTTTGTGGTTCTTTCAGATGGCAAGAGGTTCATAAGCCTAGTTAACCGTTCCTCCTCTTCCAAATCAAGTGTTTGACATGTGTCAAGTGTCCTCTTTATGTCGTTATAGGCAAGACATAGGCATCATAGCAGTATACTTTTCTTGACACTTATGACACTTGTGAGCAAAATGCGACACTTGTGACACTATCGAAGTGAGTAATTTTGATGTGTAACACTCACACCCTACCCAAATGATAACATCCACTGGTCTAAATTTTCACTGATTGGAAATCATTTCCAACAATGAATGTGAATGCTTAAATATAACATGTAATAAACTTCTACAACAAATCCTTTACCATAGAAATTTCATACATGATATTGATAATCGAACCTACATTAACAATAATAATATTCAAGCAAGATGAGAATATATATGAACAAAAAATAAATAACTGTCTGATATGGCAGATCTCATGAGTCTTCAATGGTATAAATATTTACAAAACAGGCCCTCAAGCTTACAAATGAGCACACACAGGGAAACTATATTGCTCCAACACTCTCCTCTCTTGGATCATGAATCCAACCCCTTTCTTATAAAACTCCACTTCATATATAGTGAATGATACCTCTCTACTCTAAGGAGGTTGAAACTAAGGCGATACATAGTATTCTACTCCATTTAGGAGTTTGTTACAAAAGATTCCAACAAAAACATCACAAATTCCTATTTTTTGGGATATTGTGTATTGTGATAAATGCCTTTTGAAACAATTCATCCTACTTGATCTGGTGATGGAACACATGTCCCTCATTTCCAACTAACTCCTAGGAAACCCTTTTACCCTTCCATGACATCTCAAAGCCCCCCCATAGCTCAGATTTTTTAGTCTGTTAGAGTTCGCAACGCCTCTCTAGGATGCATTATGAACTTTCCTGTAGGTGATGTTTTTATCTTTTCTCTAAAAATACAAAATGGGTTGGGCTAAGTGTTTGTTATCAAGTCAAAAACATCATGTTTTTCCTCAACACCAAATTTTATAAGAAACCAGTTCGTGATTCAAAAGTTATGATTAAAACAAGACTCTGTTATGTGTTAATTGCTACAAATTGTCCCAAATTACTAGTTCGTAGCGCCAGTGAGTCCAGGTGCTGCGAACTTTCCTGTAGTATCTTGCACTAGCAAAAAGGTAGGTTTATCATTTCTTTACCAGTGAAATGGATCAAGAGCTTTATTTGATATTGTTACATCATATTAAATCATCCTTTGTAGGTAAAATATCTATGAATCATCTTGAGGACATTGCCAAAATATTCTATCATACAATTCCTTGGAACTCCCTTGGATAAATTTTCATCCTTGAATTCTATCTTTACAAAGTACCTAGAAAAACATGACTTGAGAGACATGGATTTAAACCACTTCTCTCTAATTTCTAGAATCTCTGTTGTTGTGGCTATGTTTTGTTCATTCACAAAAAACTCCATATTCCCAACTTTGGGTTTAAGACCATCAAAATTGAGGGAAAACTGTTTTGCAACCTCAACATGTCCTCTCTGCATCTTTTGAAAAAACTTATAACAACCAACCCTTTGGAAGGCCTCCTTCATAAAGGGACTAGAATCTACAATTTGAATGTCATAAGGATCAGTGCTGACAACATCACCTCCTTTGTGTATTTTCTTCTTAGGTGTTGTCTCCATGTTCACACAATCAAAATCTAGCTCAAAGGGTACGAGAGAATGTATAACACAATACTAAAAATTTGATAGAGAATTACATGAGTAACTTGAGCTTTGCTGATAGACACTGGTAATGAAATATTCAATTGAAAGAAGCAGGATTTTGATATGGTAATTCATAAAAGGGTAGACAAGGTTAGGATCAACAAAAACTTTAGAAGTTTGTAGCACTTCAAAACCTCATTTCAAAACCCAAGGAAATTCACCCAAAACTTCTTAAATGCAACCTGGTAGGGATAATAATGATCAATGGTGAAGAAAATAGGTTGATTGATGTCAGAAGATGGGCTGACAGATCATTTTAGGTAGTCTGGTTAAAAAAAATAGAGTTTTTATAGCGCTCATGTTTCTAATTTTGACAGTTCGTAGCGCTAGAAGTTTGCACACACGTGATGAAGATAGTAGTCAAATATTTAAGGAGGCTTTTGCATTTAGGTTAATATTCATTGAGAGTGAAATCCCAAGAAATAATAAATGATAGAAGGACCCTAAAACCTACACTCCCCACTGTTGGTAGCGCATACTAAATTAGGAGAATCTGTAGCACCAGAATTCTAGGGTTCTGAATATAACAAAGCTTTAAACATTAAAATGAATGGAATGAGAGCTGGGATACCTAATACCAAGGATTTTTCTTGAATTGATGGAGTTAAAACCACTTCCAATGCTATGAACTCATTTAATTGATCAAAGAGTAAGTTTGCAATGCCAAGTTTGTAGTGCTCTAAGTTTGCAACATTCTCAACATTTTGAACCATAAATTGAATGATGGATTCTTCTCATTTGAAAATCACTCTCACTGGAATGATGACTGTGGAAAATGGTGCTAAAAAACTTGATACGGATGCATGAGACATTTACAAACCAATTTGAAAATATTCGTTACATGTTGATCTTTGAGTGCTATGAACTGTTTATGGAAAGTTGGTATAATGATGACTTCACTCCAACCGAACTGATGTGACAGTTAGAGTTGACATGTGATAATTCCTTTATCTATTTCAAGTACCATGTTTTGTGTTAACATCTAGCTCCTAATGGGAATGGTATGCTACCTGTGAGCTACCAAGAACCTTACAGACTTAGTGCCTTTATTGATTTCTGAACTTGCAACTGGCATCAACCATTTCTCATACTCCTGCAAAATCATATAATCTTACAGAAACCAGAGGTTGTTACATTAGTCAGAAACCAGGCTCTTTCTTGCAACCTGAAAAATGAGACCTATGACCAATTCCTCAACCAAACACACTGCTTCTGAAAATCAAATGCTCATGTAGTGAGCCTATTTATATACATTCCTACACTAACCCACTGAAAACAAAAAAAACTACAAACCAAATTACTCGAGTGTTGATCTTATTCATCCTACACCTAATTAGTTGAACTACTGCTTGATCAAGTATATTCAATTTTCCAATGAAGCCATGCAAAGAACTGATTAACTGGTGAAATTCTTGATCTATATCGGAAAAAAGAAGAAATCCATGGCATAGAAAAGTGTAGTTCAAAAATATAGCATAACCAACATCCACTAAACAAGAATGGTTTGACATATGCACTGCTCAAATACTCCAGATAATCATCCATAGGGTCTTGAAATCCATAAATATATACATTTTCTTGCTTTTCCAATTGGATATTGGATTGTTTCTGTATATGCCCAATTTTATAATTGCAACCAATTTCATTTTTCTGCAAAAATGAAGGATGTTTCCAGCTGATTTTGCTGATTGCAAGTTCAATTTAACTAAAAGACAACCAATCCACGTGATTTTTAGCTATAGAAAACACATTCAAATTATTAATAATCAGAAACAATTATAGCAGGTGAACTTTCATAAACCTGTTTATTTGCTTCTACTCCATATCCATGGAAAATCATATCATTTTGAAGAGTATAAACCTCCTGGTCATCATGAAAAGTCTCTTCTACTGCAACATATTCTTCAACACAAGCATACTATTGATGACTGTTAGATCCTTTGCACAAAACATCAAATTCATGACAACATTTTGGATAAAGGAAGTCAGCTGAAAATTTCTCTTTACAAAATGAATGAAAGGTAGTATGAAAACCTTTCAAAGAAATAACATTGGAAGCCAGAAGAGATCTACACCAATCACATGATTTTCCCTCCAAGGAGTATGTAAACAACTTGATGATGACATCTTCATGGATAAATTTCAATTTAAGCATGCACTTGTGAAAATCTAATAAGAAATCGACTGGAAATTCCCAATATTCTCCTCTAAATCTAGGAAGAGGAGCTTTCCATTCAATTCTATCAGGCATGGGGTTTTGAAAACTAGATATATTTGAAAAATCACAAAATGCATACCTATGAGAAAGTATCTTGTCCATTTTAAATTGTTGAATTCACCAACAGATTCATATTTGATGACGCTGAAGTCGCTAGGTAGAAGATTGTAGTCAAGCTAGTGTCCTGCTCTTGTCTACCATCAAGAGCTGGATCTATTCTATGTCATTCTCCCGGGGAAAATATTAAACTTCGTCCTTGACAACGACGCCAAAAATGTTATCACTAGAAGTTGTTCTTAGACTGCTTTAAGAACAAGCCTAATACCCATCATGATTTGAAAATTTAAATCAATCTAAAAGGGTGATTTGTATTGGGTTTATGCTTGAGTGGATCAGCTAGAATGAGCAAAAAAGGGAGAGGGAAGAAAAATGAAGATCACTAGGCTACACCATTGGGCAATGACGTCATAAGAATTTTGCAGATTGAAGGCAATCAAGCTTCCTATCAGATAAATAGCTAGTATGATGATGAATGAAAGAAAGAAAGAAATAAGGGTCAACATATAAGTGAACAAATAAGCCTCATACCCTACTCAATTGATAAAATCCACTGGTCTAAATGTTCACTGATTGGAAATCCTTTCCAACAATGAACGTGAATGCTTAAATATAACATGTAATAAACTTCTGCAACAAATCCCTTACCATAGAACTCTCATACATTATACTGCTAATCAAACCTACATTAACAGTAATCATATTCAAGCAAGATGAGAATATATATGAAAAATAAATAAATAAATGTCAAATATGACAGATCCCATGAGTCTTCATTGGCATAAATATTTACAAAACATGCCCTCAGGCTTACAAATAGGCACAGACAGCGAAATTGTACTGCTCCAACTCTCTCCTCTCTTGGATCATGAATCCAACCATTTCCTTATCAAAATCCACTTCATATATAGTGAATTATCTCTCTATAATCTAAGGAGGTAGAAACCAAGGATATACATAGGATTCTCCTCCATTTAGGAGTCTATTACAAAAGATTCCAACAAAAACATAACAAATTCCTTTTTTTTGGGATCTTTTCTATTGTGATAAATTCCTTTTGAAATAGGTCATGCTTCTTGATCTGGTGATGGAACACATGTCCCTCATTTCCATCTAACTCCTAGGAAACCATTCAAACCTTCCATGAAAACTGGAAGCCCCCCCATAGCTCGTATTTGTTAGACCGTTAGAGTTCATAACGCCTCTATAGGATGCGTTCTGAACTTTCCTGTAGGTGATGTTTTTATATTTTCTCTAAAAATATGAAATGGGTCAGGCTGATTTTTTGTCAGCAAGTAAAAAACATCATGTTTTTCCTCCACACCAAATTTCAGAAGAACCCAGATATTGATTCGAAAGTTATGAGTAAAGAAAGACTCTATTATGTGCTAATTCCTACAAACTGTCCCAAATTACCAGTTCATAGTGCCAACGAGTCTAGGTGCTGCGAACTTTCCTGTAGAAGCCTGTACAAGTAAAAAGGTAGGTTGATCATTTATTTACTAGTGAAATGGATCAAGATCCTAATGTGATACTGGTACACCATATTAAACCGGCCTTCATAGGTAAAATATCTCTAAATCATCTTGAGGACATTGTCAAAATATTCTACCATACAATTCCTTGGAACTCCCTTGGATATAATTTCATCCTTGAATTATGGCTTTAGAAAGTCCCCGGAAAAATTTGACTTGAGAGACATGGATTTGAACCACTTATCTCCAATTGTTGGAATCTTTGTTGCTGTGGCTATGGTTTTTCCATTCACACAAAACTCGAGGTTCCCAACTTTGGATTTAATGCCATCAAAACTAAGGGCAAACTGTTTTGCAACCTCAACATGTCCTCTCTGCATATTTTGAAAAAAAATATAGCATCCAACGCTTTGGAAGGAATCCTTCATAAATGGATTAGAATATACAATTTGAATATCATAAGGTTTAGTCCTGACAACATCACCTCCTTTGTGTGTTTTCCTCTCAGGTGTTGTCTCCATGTTCGCAAAATCAAAATCTAGCTCAAAGGGTACCAGAGAATTTATAACACATCACTAAAAATATGATAGAGAATTACATGAGTAACTTGAGATTTTTTGATATATATTGGTAATAAAATATACAACGGAAAGAAGTAGGATTTTTATATGATAATTCATAAAAAGGTAGACAAGGTCATGATCAACAAAATCTTTAGAAGTTTGTAGCACTTGAAAACCTCATTTCAAAACCCAAGGAAATTCACCCAAAACTTGTTAAATGCAACCTAGTAGGGATAATAATGATCAATGGTGAATAAAATAGGTTGATTTTTGTCAAAAACTAGGATGACAAATCATTTTAGGTAGACTGGTAAAAAAAATAGAGTGTTTGTAGCCCTCGGGTTTCTAATTTTGACAGTTTGTAGCGCTACAATTTTGCACACACCTAATCAAGATAGCAGTCAAATATTTAAGGACGCTTATGAATTTAGGTTAATATTCATTGAGTGTGAAATCCTAAGAATGAATAAATGATGGAGAGACCCTAAAGCCTACACTCCCAATAGTTAGTAGCACATACTAAACTAGGAGAATCTATAGCGCCAAAATTCTAGGGTTCTAAATATAACAAATATTTAAACATTAAAATGAATGGAACAAGAGATGGGATACCTAGTACCAATGAGTTTTCTTGAATTTATGGAATTAAAACCACTTCCACTATTATTAACATATTCATTTGATCAAAGAGTAAGTCTACAACGCCGTGTTTGTAGCATTCCAAGTATGCAATGCTCTCAACATTTTGAACGAGAAATTGAATGATGGCTTCTTCTCATTTGAAAATCACTCTCACTACAATGATGACTGTGGGAGATGGTGCTGCGAAACTTGATATGGATGCATGCCACAATTACAAACCAATTTGGAAAGATCCATTACATGTTGATCTTTGAGTGCTACAAACTGTTTATGGAAAGTTGGTATATTGATGATTTCACTCCAACTGAACTGATGTGACAGTTAGTGTTGACATGTGATCATTCCTTTATCCATTTCAAGTACCATGTTTTGTGTTAACACGTTGCATACCATGTGGTAAAAATTTTAAATTCTATTTTTTATAGTTTTCATGTTATAGGCTGTAGAAGTTAATGTTTTTGCTAGTTTTGCAACTAGTCTCAAACAAATGTTCCAGGTAAAACAATCATATATAATTCTTGAAATATCCAATTTGAGTGCCACAAGTTTAATTGGAAAGAATATAGACCATATTATATTAGGTAAAAATTAAAGATCATATCATAAAAATTGCACACATGGCATTTCCTACAAATTCACTCTCTGGAAAGGACTAAGAATCAATAAGTTTTGGGAAAGTTACCATAACTTTCACTTGGCACATTAAATTTTTGTCAAACCTATGGAATTGCATAGAAGACATATCAAAATACTACATGCTGAAATTTTAGGATCAAAATAATCGAAATATCAAAGATACATGAGACTGAGAGTTCAACTGACAAGGCAGTCTCCAAATTAGGGTTTTAAAGGTATGTAACTTACAATTGACATAAATTTGATTGGAATATTTTTTTGGGGTGATTCAAAATGTGTGGTAAATAAAAGAAATATAGATACATATTATTGTTATCCTACATGGAAAAGATCATTGCAAATAATTCTACACCAATTAGACCTCCAGAGAGCTCAAGCATGACTCATGAATAAAGTCAAGAGATATAGAACCAACTATCCAAATTGGAGAATCAATTTAACAAATTGAGTGATAGGTCAGTGAAAAACATTGTTTTGAAAAAAATATGGAAAATATGGAACAAAATATAGATCAAAATATGAAAAAATTATATAATTCCATGTCAACCATGCTCTTACACACCTTAGATGAGATTTTCCCTAAAGTTGATATTAGGACGCAAGGAAATATTGGAAATGAGGATAAAAAAATTGTTGAACCCCGATAAGATTTGGGGAATGTTTTAAGAAATGTGGAGAACATGAATATTGAGTCCCATAATCATAATTATTCATCACTCCAAGATCCACATTACACGGGTTCAACTAGACACCAAGGAACTACTTAACAACAAATATTTATATGAATAATTTTGATGGTAAATATATTATAGCATGGATATTCTAAATGGATCAATTCTTTGATCTGCACCAAGTTTCCACTTTACAAAAGGTAACTCTTACATCCTGCTATTTGGAACCCAATCATTTTGTTTGTTACTAATGGATTTCTGAACAAAAAAATGATTATGTTGTCTCTTGGTCCATTTTTACGGATGAATTGATAACACATCATGGGGAGATTAAGAGAAACGCATTCTTTAGTCAATTGGTAAATCTTTTGAAAAGATATCCAATTACACAACACATTCATCCATTCTAAAAACTAAGTCTCAAGTTAAATAACATTCTATAGGATAATTTTTCAGATCTCTTTATGCGCATTTTAAAGGAGAGAAATCAACATGAAGTGTGTCTCTTCAAACCTGAATTCCTAGAGCATTTTTTTAATGTGGCTAGGAAATTTGAAAGTAAAAAAATATCTACTATAAGAGTGTCCACTACTAAATATAGAGAGCACCATATTCTCTCTCTTAACCTTACTCACCCTACAAGGTTGACACCTCAAAAAATCGATGAAATAAGAAAAAAGGGACTATGTTTCAATTGTGACATAACGGGCATAAATGAAATGACATGAAATGATTCTACATAAACTATTAAGAGGAAAAAGATAAAGAATTAGAACCATCACAATATCTATAGGTATAATAGACTACTCCAACCATATCTTGTCATGCATTTGCTAGCATTAGTACTATGCAAAACCTTAATATAGAAGGATATATCAAAACGAAAAAGTAACATTGTTGATTAATCCAAGTGGCACCCATAAATTCATTAAGTGTAAATTAGAAAAACTTCTCAATTCCTTTGTATATCCAGCACTAGAGTTTCAAGTAATGATTGAAAATGGAATCATAAATTGTTCATGGAAGTGCCATAGTATTAAACTCACTATGTGGGAGCATTTATTTGATAGTCCCATGATTACAATCCAAATGGGTGGTGTTGATGTTGTATTAGGGGTCTAATGGTTACAATCATTGGGAATAATGACTCTTAATTTTCAAGAAGAATTCATGATATTTTTCTTAGAATGCAAGGAAATTGAACTTAGAGGCATCCAAGGAAAGTCCTTTAAAGTTATAAGCTCTAATAGCATGACAAAATTACTAAAAAATGGGCACTATGGTGTAATTTCATTTAATGCCTTTTTTTGAGTCCCATATGAAATAACGTATTTTGTTTATTTGATGAAAGGTCAGAGTGCCCAAACAATTAAAGAGGCTAGCGTATCTAGGAAATGTAATGCTATGATCATTATTAATAATAAAATACATCTTTGGCTACAAGACAAACAAGGACAAGAGTTATAGGGGGTTATGATTCCACGTGAGAGGGGGCTTTAGGGTATAATTAATTTTATCATATTTTTTTACCCATAATTGTTTTAATGGAGAGAAGTGGTTACATGTGCTTCTTGGTGAAAGATCATGGGGTTCTTGATTTTCAAGTAAATATTTAAACCCATCTTCTGAGATATTTGGGGTTTCTTCTTCACTCACTCTGTTCATTCATTGTTCATTGTTCACACTCTCCATTCTGTTCACTTTTTTTCACTCATTCACTCTTGTTGTTGGAATGAGACCATGGGTGTGAATTATTGAGTATGAAGCCATTGTTTGTGGGTTGTAGCTGTGACTGGTGTGTTTCAACCATGAATTCATGATTGCATGCCTGAGATGCATTGGCATGTACTAAATTTTATTCATAGTTGCAAGTCCTGAGAGTCCCAACACGAAGATTCTTGACCAAATGCACTGGAGCCCTGGAATGAGTTGGATATCTTGAGGGACTACATGGCATAGAGGGGGTTCCATTCTCTTGGGTTGTGGAATATGGAGAGAAGAGAGCTGGTGTACTTCATATTTTTGTGTGTTGAGAAACTTGTGAGAGATCGAGTGTTGTCTAGTTTGGGAAGTTGAGTGACACCCCGGAACCGTCCTTCTAGACTCATAGCCCTGGCTTGGGGATGACCTTCTATTGAGACTTGGAACAATAGTGTCTATGGTTGGGTGGAACGTCCTTGGTATGCATCTAGTTGGTGAATTCATTTCATTAAATATAATTGTTCTCTGCCATGTGTTTCTATGTTGTATATTTATTTCCGCTATGTATTAATTATTGTCTCTAAGATTCAAATGTTATAACATGCATGCTTGTTGGTTATTGTTATGCATGGAATGTTTAAACATTATTTATACTATAGCATGAATATTTATTATTGAATGTGTTGTTATCATGTTTCTATCGTTCTTGTTTAATGATTAAGTGATATCAGAATTTGAAATCAGTTTTGAATAAAGTTTTTGAGGTAGCATGCCCAACCCATGGGTGACTAGGTACGCTACAAATTGGTATCGGATCTTTTCGTTGAAATATCAGACTAGTATGGGACGAAAATGTTGACATGGTATTATGGTGTTGGAATTGATGTCAAGAATATCAATATGGTATTTTCATTAAGAAAGTATATGTTTTTAATATCCTAAAGCTAAAGAGAGATAGTGTATTATGTTGCACAGAATCAAAGAATGCAACGTAAAAACCTTTGGAAAGGTCGAAGAAAATCTTAGGAAAAGGAGAAACTTACAGAAGTGCTATTGGGATTGATTACCAACAAATCACATGTAGAAACATCTTCATAACTATGAGGAAAATATGTTACAGTCAAGAGATATGAGAACCATTGATTGCTAACTGAAGGCATAAATCAACGATCGAGGTTTAGTTAGAATCCAAGTGTAAATACAAAGTAGTCTCAGAGGAATTGAACCTTTGAAGGACATTGATCCTAGGTTAGTAAAGCTTCAGGAGAAGGTGGATAATGAGAGTCATCATATCTAGCTGAGAAATTTTAGGTATAACTAGAGTCGTTATATCGAACCATTAAAACCTAATCCATTCAATTGGATTGATGAGTTCTGTGGTCATTTGGTGTTGACCGTTTCGGGTATAAATGAGTTTGAAAAGGGTGGAATTCCCAGAGTGTCGAAGCTCTGAAATCCAGCCAACGGTCAGATCAAGGAGGAACTTTGGGTGAATTCTTGACCTTTAGATCGAGTATAATGGAATGATAGGGTAAGCTTCTATAGTGGGAAAACTCCCCTATGGACTACACTAAGGTTCTAAAGTGTAGGCAGAGCTAACCATCTAAAGTTTCCTACACTTAACCACTATCCCGACAACACCTGACATTCATATATAAAGTACCAAGTATAGGGATCCTATAGTCTTACCTTGAACTCCACTTCCGGTGTCAATTCCAACGCGTTCGGTCATTCCTCGACTGCAAATCTCCTCCCAAGGTTGACCTGTATTCACCAAAAGACAAACATGAAACTGTGAACAAGAATTCTATATATGGATTAATGGGTTAGATGTCATAAAAAAATGTAAATCAATATATAGATTAAACACATCATATGGCGGGACGACAAAAGTACTTCTTTATATTAATCTCATAATGTCACTTACAAACCAATATCGACGACTGATCCTCAAAACCGGTCCTGGGATCCTCTTCACCAAGATCCAACTGCTTCCACATATCCTTCTTCTCTCACACTTCTCTCTAGAGAATAGGTATAGGCTTATGAATGAGGAAAAAAGGGCAAGAATAGGAAATTATGGCTCAAACTCACAATGTGGCTGCAAATTCTTGGGGCAAGGGGGGAATTAGGAAATGGGAAGAGTTTCACTACTTTCATGCTTCTCCTTAGAATGGGACGCCAACACCTTCTTTTATATGCCAAAAATATAGTTATTCTGTTGGGTGACGGGCTATGGGTGGTTAATTGGTTAGGAAACTACCCAAAAACCCGTATTCCCTTGCAACTTTTTATTTTTTGCAACTTTTGTGGGTATACGTGGGATGTAATGGTGCTAGCATATGTACACAGGAAGTAATGGTGCAGCTAGCATACATACGCGAGCAATAGTGGTGCAGGGCACGTACATCTTCAAAAATTTGGTTTTTAAGAAGAGCTATTCAATATTGGCTTGACAAAAATAGTAAGTAAGATGGACTGCTTCTAGGTATGCATGTTTAGTGAAAATTAGGGTTATAATAGATGCCCCCTAATGTGTGAATTCATAAGAGCATCTGATAGCCAAATTGCACTAAATATCTTTACCAACATACGCAGCGAGTGAGCCTAGGACCAGAGTTCAGGAGGTGCCATCTGCAAAAGAAAATTGTCTCACCGAGGCAGGCATACCCATGCTCGAGATGAAATAAATCATGGCCACCAATAAAATACATTGCAGATCCATGTCATATAACTATATAAAGTGTATCCACAAACAGTACACAATGGATCTACATCTCAAAATCAAAATATACATGAATAATATCCATCTTCGAGAAGAAAACGATGCCTAATGGCTGGAGCTGATGTCTTCTGAGCTTCATAAACAACTTCAAGATCTTCTAAACTCGGGTATGAGTGTAATGTGAGTGTACATATTCACTACCTAGAGGTCTTTGATAGCTCATCGAGGAACAAATAAGAGGATCTCAGTGATTAGGGAGAGAACTTCATTGATTTTTAACAAAGACTTTGATTAGAATTTCGGGATGGCCAAGCATGAGGATAAGAGACAAATTGCAGAAGGGCAGACTCAAGTTGGTTAAACTGCCCTTGGAAAATAGCACAATGAAAGATGAGACTCAAGCATCATGACATCGACATAAGTTCACGATGCAAGAGGCAACACAAAGTCTCCATATGTTTGGAAGAATAAACAAACAGACGACACAAGTCTATGTTACGAGAACAACTCCCTAAGGTCATATTGAATCTTAGATCTTGACGAACAAATGAAAGGATGTTCTTTTTCCAAGGGAAAATCATTCTGCTTCCATACAAAGAAAATACTTTTCTCATACTCTTTTTGGGGTATATTTGATTTTTTTGTCTTTTTCAATATTTTGAAATCTTGAAAAAGAATAAAAGAATGCTACGTTACAAAGGAGGAATGAGTGTCACAAAAATACTATTTCCAAGTGCAAGGAACAAATTGATTCTCAGAGCAAGGAAACATGTGCAGGAAAAGGACACTTGGGAAAATTCCTCCATGGGTCAAGGTGTCAAGACACAGAGGCAAAGTGCTACAAGGCTTGCGTATAAGGCATGCTTCAAAGGTTCAGTTGAGAGCCACATGGAGTCGGCATTAGGCCAAAGACATAGGATTGCAAATGCGATTAACATGCCACAATGATAACGTCCTTAAATGTAATTTTAAATGAGCCCAATGAAGCTAAGCTCAATGGTTTTTCATTTTTAGAGAGTCTGAAAAGGTGCAAAAGAAGATTCCATTGGGGTACCTTTTTCTAAGATAGTATAATCAGTTCAAAAAAGGGATAAATTAGCACCGAAAATACATCTATTCAAAACCATTTTAACAAGTGTGATAAAGGCAAGATCACTCGACAATATTTTTAATTTAAAGGAGTATGAAAAGAGCCTAACTATGGATTCACTGCCTTTTTCTAAATTTAGTCTCCTTAGCCCGAAAAAGGTGAAATTTACTGAGGATAACTCTTCCGGCAAGAAAAATCTCCCAAGGCATACCTTTTTCCTCCTTAATCTACAAGCCTCAAAAAGGGGTAAACTCATGCCACTAGATGTTTTTGTGAACCAATTAACAAGTGTGAAATAACAAGGTCACTCGACGATCTTTTCAATTTTAAGGAGTCTGAAAAGAGCTTAATTATGGACTCTGTAGTGGATGTTCTTCTGGACCGGTTTAATGAGTGTGAAGAAAAAATATCACTCGAAAATATTTTCACTTTTAGGGAGTCTGAAAAGAGCTTAACTATGGACTCTGTGGGCGTTCCTTTTTCATAAGTTTAGTCCTTCGGGCCTGAAAAAGGGTTAAAATTATACTTGAGAATACTCTTCTAATGAACCAAAGTTCCTAGAGTATACCTTTGTTCGTACAATTGACCATCCAGACCGAAAAAGGGGTAAACTATCGCCGGACATACGTGCCTTCAAATTTTAGTTTGGCGAGCGTGGTGGGAAATAAGATCGCTCGACAATATTTTCATGTTTAGAGGGTCTAAAAAGTGCTTAAAAGAAGACCCGTTTGTTTTTTGGGAGTCCTGAGGGTTAGGCCAAGAGTGAAAATATATCAGACATGTGAACGCTCAGACTCATAATCAAGACAAGACTAAAAGGACTCCCAAGCCTATAGTCATTAGCAATGGCATGGACACCAAAATGCAGCCAGGATCTACCTAGGGAATCCATGTGAGTGTAGGCTCTACCACTAAATTACGACACTTCTAGAGCAGCAATGATGGTTCCGTGTCGTAATTCGGTGGGGTTGATCCTATGGTAAAGAGAAAAAGACAATGAGGTGCAACAAGTGGAGGTGGAATCCTAACTTAAATGCACAAAGTTGGAAAAAATGACTTTTCACCAAAGGACCATAAAAGTGCCCCAACTCCCAAAAATTTCTTTGAACCAAAAGTAAAAAGTATCGTAACATCGAATAAGAAACTCAAGAACCACGTTACATGATTTTCAAGCCAGGAAAAATGACAACGGGGGTCAAAAAATGACAGAAAAGGCCAAAAAAGTCTATAAATATAAGATGACAGATCATTATTACCATTGCAAATTGAGAATTGACCAAAAATCCAAAAATATCCCTTTGTGAAAGAAGTTGATTCCAGGATATTCAGTGGACGAAACAAACTTCCAATTGGACCAAGTAAGTATAATCTAGTCCCTCTTGCATTCCCAATTTTCCTTTTGTCATTTCTTTTTGTTTTTTGGAGGGGTGCACACCTTTAAAGAGGTCGGCCCTACGTGTATGCAGGCTATCCAAGAACAACTCACGTATGCACGTGGGCAGTGAAAATTTTGCCCACCTACATACGTGACTGTCCCCAATACAGCCCGTGTACATCCTCCAACATATGAAAAATTTAAAAATGCATCATTTGACTCTCCTTTGAACTTGTCATTTTTTAGGATGTATGTCCATTGGAGAGAGAGAGAGCATGAAGACATTGATTCAATGGTCGAGGAAGAACCTACTGTTGTTGCCACATTAAAACAATGTGGGTTGTGGAAATTCTTTCGGTGTCCACTTATGTGAGCACAACCTAGGCTATTGAATTCCTTGGTGGATTACTGACACCCAGAAGCATAGGCTTTCATGACCGAGGGACATTCGGTGAATCCAATGTCTGAAGATATTTAATTTTTGACTGGCCTCTCAAGGAGAGGGAAACTAGTCAACCTTCATGCTTTTCCCTTTGGGCCTCACAACATTTCCTAATTGATTGAACTACACTATGAGGTTGGAACAAATAAAGTGGGTTCCTAGGTACCGATCCACAAAATCACCAACCTATCACTAAAAGTGATAGTTTTACTTATTGGGCAGATCACTGGATCCACGGCTTTACAATAGGCCTCCCGGGCGCATATGCATTAAGCAGTACAATGCTTAAATGCACAAGTGTTTGATTGGAGTAAAACCATGCTAGAGTGCATGAAGAGATAGCTCAGAGATTGTTGTGGGAAGCAAAACAAGAACTTCAGGTTCGGGGATATTCTTTTCTCTTTCTTCTTCGAGAGGGTACCTAGTCTTAGTCCCCGAGAAACTATGCAGGGGCATGTGGCCTCCTTCCCAGTAGTGTGCAGGTGGGAAACATTGTTGCCATGATAAGGGGGAGGGAGGACCATTGAGGCATTCAATGATACATTCTTTGACTGGTGGTCTCGGCATATTCCGGCTATAGAGGACTACCCCTATGCATGTACCTCCCGGAGGAGAGCAAGGAGAGTTAGGTACGTTTTACTTAAATTTTTATTTTTATTTTTTATTTCTTTTATATATTTCCTTTTTTATGTGTACCAGAGCACCTCACAACTATGTATCTGTTATCTACAAATGTGGGACCAGTGCGTCTAGCTGATTTTGTGTGGAGCAGGTGTCAACCACGACCAGAGGCAGCAACAGTAGCCACCAGACCAGTAGCAGTAGTGGGTGTACCTCCAGCCAGAGAGGCTAAGAGAGTTTTGAGTGGAGTGGAGAAGAACCTGCCACGCTCACTCATACTGTGCCTATGGCCGAGATCGAGGATCTCCCATCATCTATGCAACCTCATGTTGTTGGGGTGCCACAGACCTGGGTCTAGCTATTTCGGCAATAGAAAAATGCTATAGTCCACTATGGTAGGGCCAACCGGCCTCGTGCTTAGCTTAGGGTGGAATATTTTTTGTGTCAGGGGCACTCTTTGTATATTTTTGAGGGCATAAGCCCCGCCTTATATACCAAACTCATTATTTTTTGAGGTGCTTGCATCCACCTATGTACTCTGATACTTTCGATATATATATGCATCTTTTTATGTTTGATGGATTACATTTATTTACAAATGTATTTGCATGTGTATGTGTGTTCGTTTCTTTACATGTGTGCAATATACCAATCTAATACTTGATTAGCTAGAGTATCTATCATTGGATTCAATGTCCTAGGAACATGGATATACGAAATGTAATCAAAACAACGTTCTAAGAGATGTATCCTAAGGAATTGTCTATGTAGAGTAGGATTGTAAATGTAGTTAACCCCATTTAACTGGGACACAACCAATTGTGCATCTAGGTAGACTCGGAGGTAAGAGATACCATGCAATAAGGAATCACAAAGAAACTCTATTACTGCACTATATTCAACGACATTTTTTGTGGCGTCACCTAAACAGATCCCTCCAGAAGATAACAACTGGCCTTGAGGTGTGAAAATCACCCAAGCTGCAGAAGCAAGCCTCCGAGTGTGTTGACTAGCACTATCCACAAATCCAACAAAAATGTCTGATTCACTTGACATCTACCATAGTGAAAAGATGACATCAAAATGACACGTCCATAAAACCAAAAAGACAAAAACTAAAAATGTATAAGAACTATACATATGTACAAGAATTCACCCAAGGTGACACACCTATGAGTAATACTTATTGAGGTAGACCCCATTTCTAGGCTCCGCTAAAGATTTCCCTTCGAAATCAACCAAACGATAAGCGCCCTTCTTTAAAAGTTCCTTCACGATGAATGGTCTGAACTACATGGGTTTGAACTTTCCTACCCCCAGGGGATCCTTATCTTGGTCATAGACCAAGACAATATTTCCTTCAGAGAAAATCTGAGGACGAATGGACTAATCATATTGACACTTGAATCTTTTCTTGTGAGCCTTGTTAGCCAAGGCTACATCACGTCGTTGCTTATCGAGATGCTCGATATATAATAAGCATTCCTCAAGCGGTGAAGTGTTTGGAAATAACTATACTGCCAACTTAAGAGATGGGATCTGGCATTCTATAGGAAATACTTCTTCCAACCTGTAACCAAGTTGAAAATTTGAGAAACTAGTGGCAGTCTTTACAGATGTTCGGTAGGCCCACAATGCTGAGTAGAAAATCAAATGCCAATTTGACTTGGACGAATTGATAGTTTGTTGTATAATGGTCTTGAGTGACTTATTCACAGCTTCCACCTGAACACTCAGTTGTGGGTAATAAGGTGATGAGTGTTCTTGCCTCAACCCAAGATTTTATGTTAATTTAGACATCATTTTGTTCTGAAAGTGACTGCCATGGTCAGTGAAAATCTCTTTCTTAACGCTGAAACTTGCTATTATCTGATTATTCAAGAAGAGAGTTGTTGTCTCTCCATCATCCTTGAACGTTGGCATAGCTTCAACCCACTTGGTAAAGTAGTCTACTACTATGATGATATAACGATGCCCCCTAGCTGAGGGGGGGTGGAATGTAGTATAATCAATCCTCCACTTGGTGAAGGGGCCAACTGTGATGATGGGAAACATGGGAGTAGGATGTGCCATCATCTTCCATGAGAATATCTGACATGGGTGTCACTTCTTGACCGATTCAACGCAATCTTTGTTTAATGTCAACCAATAGTAACTGACTCATAGAATCGTTTGGCCTACCGCCAACCTAGACAAATGACCACCACATGCTCCAGTGTCGTAGTTATTAAGCACAAGTTCTACTTCTTCATGGGTGAGACATCGTCGAAGGATGGAATCTATACCTCAATGATACAAAGTGTCTTTGAGAATAAGATATTTTTTTTCCTGATGGCATATACGTCGAAGCTTGTCACGAGAATAAGAAGTGGGACACTTAAAAGTCTGGAGATAGACTAGTATATATCCATACTAGGGATCCGAAGATGTGATAAAAAACATATCTCCTTTAATAGGTGACTCTTCGGGTATAACATCACCTGACTCGATCAGAAATTTCGAGATGAGTTCTGCAAAGAAGAATGACTTTTTGGATTTCGCCGAAACAAAATCCAAGTCAAATTACTGGAGGATAACTATCCATCTACTGATATTTCTGTCGATTACACATCATGTCAACACATATTGGAATGGATTCAAAACAACAATAATGGTGGTCTTGAGAAATAGGATATAATGATGGAACCATTGGACAACATGTACTACTGTCAACGCAAGTTTCTCAACATGGGAGTAGTTGATTTCTAGTCCAACTAGGCCTCAACTCAGGTAATAAATGACGTGCTCTTCAAGAAAATCGTATTCTTGAACCAATACCATGACGATGGTTGACTCTACAGAAAACAAATATAATAATAAATATTTATTATAAATGGGTGGCCGAAGTAGAGGGGCAGACATGAGGGCGCATTTAAACTCTTCGAAAGAGTGTTAAGCGACTTTGTCCCAATCAAAAGGAATATCCTTCTTTAGTAAATGCATGAACCCTTTTGTGATCTCAGCACAGTTTGCGATGAAACGCCATAAAAATTGTGCTTGTCCCTATAGACTCTGAAGCTGAGGGACTGTGCACAGGGGAGGCAACTGAACTATCACCTCAACCTTTAAAGGATCGACCATGATCCCTGTTGTCAAAACTATGAAACCTAATATATGACCCGACATATTGCAAAAACTTCATTTGTTTGGATCTAAGTGAATCTGATAGTAGCAACATCGCTCAAAGATAAGTCGGAGGTGTGTTGGATGATCAACTCTCTTGCGAGATCATGATGCTAAATCATCCAGGTAAGCCTCGATTAGGTGTTTGAGATCGTGGAAAGCAAAGGACATGGCCCACTGAAAAGTGGCTCTAGCATTCTTCAGGCCAAAAGACATCTTGTGATAAGAAAATGTACACCACAGATAGATAAAAGATGTTTTATGTTGGTCCTCAGGTTTGATCTGTATCTGATTGTATCCCAAGAAACCATTCATGAAAGAAAAGACCTCACAGCCTGCGCATTCATCGACAATTTGGTCAATAAATGGAGTGAGGAAATTATCCTTTGGAAAAGCCTTGTTTAAATCACGAAAGTATGTACATACATGAATCATACCCTACTTTTTGTTGACTGGAACAGGATTCGACACTAATTGAGTCAATTGGACGGGGTAGATGAAACCACCTTTGAGTAGTTTCTCTACTTTAGCCTTAATAGTTGTTTCTTTCTGAGGATTAACCAGATGAAGCTTCTACTAGACTGACTTGGCATTAGGGTAAGTCATGATTTCATGTTCAACGATTCTTGGATCAATTCCTAGCATTTCCTCATAAGACCAGGCAAAAATGTCGCAGAATCTTTAAATAAATCTGTATAGATTTGAATCTCCTCAGGGAAACCATCTGCTCCGACGAAGAAATTCTCCACGACGCCAGGGGTTTTGGATATATCAATAGGTATCATTTTAGCAATGTTTTCCATATTACCCTTGGCATAAACTCTGTGTGCAGCTAGAGGATTAATAGGACAAGACCTATCTCCCTTCATAGTCAACACAAATTCTCCTACCTCTATTCCTCCTAAATTTGGGAGGAAGTATGATCTATGATGGAGATCATCCTAGGGTCTGTCTGGACCAGTTAATGCCTCTAAAATCACCTTGTCAGAGGGAAACACCAATTCTAAGGAATCGGTAGTAGCAAGGGAACCTTGAGCCCAGGAAGGCTCAAGAATTGGATCTAACTCCAGTGTAGGAGTCAGATCGGGGTTGGCTAAAGCTTGCTAGACTATAGAGTACACAACTTCTACCACAAAAAAGGGCATGGAAATGGCATGGTGCCCTATCCATTCCATCATGGTCGATGGGGAAGGAAGAATCCATAGATCATTAAAGTAAGTCGTGCAGAATGATGACAATGAAAATATTTCAGCCTTAGGCTGGTCAGAGACAACCAATATCATTTTGACATCGATGAAAGGAGGTGGGTAATTGAAACTACCAATGAGAGGTGGGCACAAAACAACCCCCACGTTGATGACACTGGTTTGTGGGTTATCAATCATTAGGGTCGTGGATGCCCCCGATGAAGGGTTAGGTCTGGAGAAAGACAATTGATCAATGGCCACAATTTGGCCCTCGTGTGGAAACAACAAGACCTGAAAAACTATGGCGAGCACTGCATGAATGGCATATTTCCAACTCCTTCCTAACAGGAGGTTATAGTCGAGAGGCACATCGACCACTTCAACTTCAATGCACACAGTCTTCCCTCCTAACTACACAAGGAAAGAAGGAATGATTCCATGTGGTCTGAAAGAATGACCATCAAAATCTATGAGAAGAGTAGGTGGCGATAGAACAGGTTGGCCAATGGCCTTCCAACATGCCAATGAAATCATGCATGTTGAGGCACCCTCATCAACCACCATGCAAAAAATATTTCAGGTCAACGATTTCGTGGGGTGAGCCACTACTATATGAAATGAAACGTGGTATGGGAGATGTGGTTTTAAGTCAATTGTATCAATCATGATAGTTCCCAGATTACATGTCTCGAAAAATTCTAAGGTGGCTAATAGAGCCTTTCTCTGTAAAGGGAAGCTCTAGAGGACCTCCATAGCAAACATCGCACAAGGGGTTTGTGACAAATCCTCCACCACAAAGTAGTTCTGGGAAGCCCTCACATTTGGATTATGTGAAGCTTTCTTGAACGCCCCTTTCTAGATGCATGTCATTGTTTTACCCATTGTTCTCTTGATCTGGAGAGGAACAAATGGGTTTTCTACTTCTTTGCCCTTTTCGGCAGTACTTGGCGTTTCGTAATCATGTGTCCTAGTGGCTATGTGGGATTCACCTTTCGACATATAGATATTCGAAGTCGAGGGATTTCTAGATGAAGAAGGGGATCCCTGAATGCCCCCATCTGCATTCACAGAGGCTTGAGTTAAATTTTTCCCATGAGGAAATGGGTTCGTAAACACTGTAGGCTATTGTTGCGCCAATAAAATTTGGGCCTCCATGAGTCAAGGGAACAGGTGAGTCAGGTGGTATTCCACACAGAGGTTGCACAGATACTTCGACTTTTTTATCTCTGTGTTTCCCCCGCCAGCGTTATTCGTGGGTTTCTTATCCCCCTTACCCTTCTTTCACTGCTTTTTCTTCCCTTCATCCTGTAGGCTTTCCTTTGGGTTTGTCGATTGCACATTGTGTACACCCGACGTTTGAGCAGGGGGAGCAATCGAACTAAGAGTTGGGTTGGCCACTGTCTCTTGTATTGATAATTGTTGCAATTGGTTTGACAATAGATCAGTGGGATTTTCTTGTGTTGAACCAACAATGTCGTTAGCATGTGGTCCAGACTTATATCTGGTCTTATCAAGAATAGACCGTGGCACATATGGAAAAACTTCGTAAAGCAAACCAGAATGAGAGTAAATCAACTCTAGTTGTTGATCTCTCATTATCACTTCTTCCTCTAAAAATACCCCTAACGTTGCTACGTATTTGGATAACTGGGGTACCAAAGACTTAAGGAACCATTCCAGCAGGAATGTTGGTGGAACTGGTACTTTAATCAAACTCTTCCAGTGCCACCATTCTCAGATGTGATCAGAGATATGGACAGCCTTTGTCTGCTCAAAGTTGGCCAACAATTATGTGCTGGCATTATATCTCATAGGTAATTGAAAATGGTTTAAGAAAACCATTGCCAATTCACCAAAATTAGAGTATCTTGAGCGGTTAAGCTCGATGTACCATTTCGCAACACTTCCTATAAGAGTGCATTGAAATAGACACAACTGAATGGAGTCATCCCTCAAATAATTGGGCAAGCACCATAGCTGAAATGTTGTCACATGATCTCCTGGATCTTTGTTAGGCTTGCCTTCAAACTTTGGAATGTCTGAGGGAAACTTGGTCAACATGGTAGGCCAACGTGGATTGTGATTGATCGGGTCATTCAATAATCTTGACAAGTATGGAAAATGCAAAGTTACCAGAAATGGTAGCTTAGGTTGTTGAGTATGTATAGGAGGATAGGAGCCTTGGTTTTGGCTAGGACTAGGTTGCTAAGAAAATTTAGGCTGATGGCCTGGGTTCTAGTAAAAACCATGGCCTAGGCTGACATTCATATGTTGCACTTGTTGATACGTCATCGATTGATGCTCGTAGTAGGACGTTGAGGGATGAGAAGGGATTTCTCCCGACGTAGTGTTACAAAGGTTCTGGAAAGGGTTGTTCCCTGTCGATCCGATAGGCATAGGTCCTGAGCCTTGCCCAGGGTTCCATTGACCATGGAAGGGGTTGCCCCCAGTCAACATCCCTGACGAAGGAATTGATCCCTACCACAGATTCCAAGGTCCTTGAGAAGTGTGTGCCCCCTGTGCAGGAATAGTACCCTGCGCAGGATTTTGTGATCCAAAACCAGGGTTGCTCCTGACCAAGATGGTAGCTAATGAGAATGCATTGTTACCAAACATACCGAACAAAGAGAACGGAAAATAACCCACCAATGTGGTACTAGAAGAAGGTCCTTGACTACCTTCTCCAGACAAGTTGTAGTTCATGGTCAGCCAGATGGGTTGCTGAGAAGTGTTGTCGAGTGACGAAGATGACGTAGGTATATGACCCCCTCCATAAGGGAAAGAATTACAAGGGGCTGAGGTTTCCCCCATGGAACCTTGCAAAGGAGCATTTGAGATCCTTGCCCCCAGACCCAAATTCTGTAAAGTGGAGTAGGATAGGACCGATTTTGTGTCAAATTTGGGAATCCCGTATGAAAATAGAGGGCCCATCACACTCTATGTAAATGATGCAATGATCACCGCCATGGATGGAATCAGACCACTGCCCGAGGTAGAGGCGATCAAGACCACAGTGGCCTGGACCTACGAAGGTGAGTTAGGAGGTAGAACACCCATGGGTGTGGTAGTCGTAGAGGGAGTATGAGGAATCCTTGATGAAGTAGCAACATTTTCTTCCATTGTTTCTTGTAGGATTATCTGATGCTTGTGATGTGTTACCCTTGGAGGGGAAATATGTATTAGGAGTGGTGCCAATAAGTCAATGATCAAAGAGTTATGAAGACCGAGATCTTTCACTCCAAGGTTAGAAATAGTTGGTCCCTCTAGAAATGAATGTTCTCCTCTCGGAGATGGCTCAAGTGCATTTTCCTGTGGCCCAATTGCCTCAAATGACCCTTCTTGGTCAAGTCTTTGCCTTCACAGTGGCGGTAGTGGCTCGAAGTTAACTAGTGCTAGGCCCAAAATCCTTCGCGACCAGCGGAGCTCTTGATCTTCCACTATGTCATATGATCAATGACACACTAAGGATTTCTATCGTTGAAGACTAAAACACGGACTAGAAAAAATTCCTATGAGATGTAGCAAGAAAACCACTATTATTAGTTGGAAGAGTAGTTACAACAACCAACACTAGATAAACTTATCGGTGCAAGTGAAACTCAAGCACAAGATCACCCTCTGGGTATAATCTGCAAAGCATGACTTGATGTCTACCCTAGGTACCATGATATACCCCTGAAGCCACCTGTGTAAGTCCCTAAAATCAAAGGTAACTAGGTTGTCAGCTCATAAACGACTACTAGGTGGGTACAGTTGACAGTCGGGTGGACCGCAATGAGTAGGGTATCAAGCCCGAAACCTATCGAGGGTATCGAAAGCAAGTGTTCTGGAAGATGATTGAGGACCTCGAATGGATTCGAAACCCATGAAGCTCCATGGAAAATGTGATCAACGTAATCCCATGACAAGTCCTATATATGCGTTCTTCTGCTACGATTGGTCCAAATTTGGAGGCGTTATCTCTGCTACCTTTCTGCACGCGACCTCGTGTTTATCCCCTATGTTAGAGGGGGGTCCCAAATAGTTTCCATGTTACTAGAATTTTCACTCCCTAGCACAGACTCCTATGTTTGTTTTATAGCCTTGAAGAG
>CBVK0102064343.1:0-14916 GCA_900067695.1 Picea abies
ATGCACTACTGTTTTCATAAAAATATACAACAACTGATCTCTATAAAGTAGACTAAGATTTTTTAGTAAAAGAAAAGTTAAAAATTGATTGATAGCTCAAATACTGATTCACCCCCCCCTCTCAGTATTTTCCAACATTTCTCTGGTGGATGTAGCCCACACTGGGTGAATCACGTATAGTTGTGTGTCTATTGTATTGTGTATCTTCTATGTTTTATTTGTGCATTTGTTTTATTTAATTTCTCTGCAATCCTATTTTTTCTAACAATATTTATCAGCAAAGAGATGATTATTAGAGTTGTTATACAAGATGCTAAAAGTTTAACAAATGATGAAAGAGCTAAGCTAGTAAACACAAGTACAAATCAAGTATAAAGGAATATACTTTAGCATCAATGTAAGGCTATTATAGACAAGTATTACAGAGATATATTTCTATCCTTATGGCTGTATAAAAAAAATTGTTACAGCGGAAAAATCAGCCACCCAAACTTGTAAAACATCCACTCAAAAGATGTGCTAGGAATAGTAGATTATGTTGGAAAAATATTAGAAAATTATAACGGTTGATAAGAGAGTAAAATCAAAAGTTATAATGAGTTTTATGCAGCCCTAATGTATGTAGATTAAATTTTCAACAAAATTAAGACTTTCTTAGCCAAATGAGATGACTTAGTGGCATAGAGACATGTATATCATATAGGTTAAGTTCCACTTAAGACAATTTCAATATCTCAACTTTTCACAATTACCAATGAAATAGTTTATTTCTACAATGCACAAAGACTAGTTCCTTTCTATTGGGAAAATGGATTCTCTTGATTAAACAAGTTGGATGAGTTACTTCCTTGGGTTTTTAATCCCTTTTACTCCCCAAGGAAAACCCTAACCAATAAAGAAAACCTAGGAGGGTGTAATCCCTTTTGCTCCTCCTAGTATCATTTTCACAATATATTATTCCAAATAATTATAATGGACTTGGAGGGGGTTTTATGCCCTTATAATCCCCAATAGATCATCACATTAACCTTACAACCAAGAAAATAGAGCAATGAACCTGAAATCCTTACCTAGTTAAAACATTAAAAAGATGAAACCCTAATTCACCAAGAAAAATCCACCATAAAGAAAAAAAAAGTCTCCAAGAGAGATAGTGCATCATCCATCCATCCAATAGCATAATATGAACCATCACAAGATAATGTAACCAAGAGATATAGAGATAATTTCCCATATATGGCACGATTTTCAACTAATGTAGTCTTCTCACAATGGGAGAGATATGATAAAATAAGATAGAAATGATCTCTATTTATACAAAAAACTCTAACAAGAGTCTATCCAAAAAAATTAGGGTAAACCACAAAGTAAGGGGACAACAACCCCTACTTCCCCCATTTACAATATAAAATTCAAATTTAACCCTAAAATGAACATAAGAAACCCTAAAGAAGCATGACGTCACCCTCCTAAGAAAATGTTTTGGCACTTTTTTGCAAGTCGTTGGAGTAGAAGATGTAATTAATTGGACCCTCTAGGGCCTCCCTCTCAAGCACCAGGTCTTACTCCTTCAATCCAAACCTCCTCTCATCAAAACGTGCCAAGTTTCAAACAACAACACCACAACCACCACAACCCTAGCCCTAGGGTGACGTCAACCTCCTCAAAAGTGACGTTTTATCCTCAAGAGTAAATCATTGGGATGACCAAGGGTTGGATTATGTCATCCATGGTATCTTATCAGGCCTCCATAGGATATCATTTTCATGTGTATGGGCCATGGTATCCAACTTGTGGGACTCAAGCCCCAAGGAAGACCAAGCTAGGCTTGTTCTTCCAAATATATCCACCAACTAGGTCATGCAAAGACAATGAATGCGCCCTCCAAGAATATCAAGTAAAATGAATCATGATGACTATATCAAATCACTAAAACATCCATCTAATTATGTACATCCAAACCACCTCATTAAAATAAACAAGTTCTCAAAGACCCTATGCAATTTTCCAAGTTTAGAAATGGGAGGGTTGACAAAGCAACCTATTGGATGAATAGTACCTCAAGTTTAGGAGTGTTTACCAAGTGGAACCCTCTCTAAGACACGTGGAAAAAGTGACATGGATGTGGGAAATACTCTTGGGCATGGGGTTCATGACATACAAGGGACCGTAGTATCTCATATATGGGTGCCTTTGTAGAGGGTGAGTTGCACCTTAATTTTCAATGCATCATTTTTCCAAGCCTATTTATTTCCATTAGTTAATTAGAGCCAAAACGTTGGGTACACCCTAAGAGTGAATCAATTATATTCGGGGGAAGTACCAAAATGTCACTTGAAGGGAGAATAACACATAGTGTCATGGGGGTATAGTCTAGCTTATAACGCACTTTGTGTAAATCCCTCAATCAAGTGGGACATTTATATTATGTGTTTCCTTTTGCAGGTATTTGATTTTTTAGGAGAAGTGTTTTATTTCTATCAATATCTCTTTGGGAGATCATATGGAAGGTTCATGATTAGGATTTTATATTTTTATAGCTATATCTTCTTTGGGCCTTCAACCCCTTCTTCCCATGAAATGAGGGACAACCCCTTATTGGGTCGGTACACTCAAAAACCCAAAAGATAAGGATATGGGGGGTCGAAGTGTGGAAAGTTACAAGTATGGTCGAGAATGGCACGATTACTCGTCAAGGGGACCCCCAATAACAAACTTATTCCTAAGGGTGACCACTTACTATGGCATTATGTCAACCACCAAGGTGAAACAAGGAAAATAACATAACTTCCAAGCAAACATTAAATAATCAAAAGAATTTTTAAATGCAACAAACTCAAATGCCTCAAATATTGAAATGACAGTCACCATAGTACCTGGCTTGTACCTCATGGAGCAAGACCCAATGTCCTCTGGAAGCAAGCTGGTGTGGTGGATACCCTTATGATGAACCTAGAACTGTGGTGGTGAAGCGAGCATCTATCTGTGCAAGTGGACACTGTTGGTCAATATGTCTCTTAGTACTCCATGTATACAAACTAAGGGCCTTAATACATCATCTCCTTATTTATCCCTATGAATTTGGGTTAACAATTCAAAAATCCAATGCCAGGTACAAGCAGCGCCATGATCAGCATCGAGTATCACACAAGTTTTAGTTGGGAGATAAGGTGTGGTTGTACTTCCAAAAATATTGCCTCATAGGACCCCATTAAAATCTATGCCCACTATGATATGTGTCTTACACCATCACCAAGGCGGTGGGTGAGAATGATTTTGAATTAAGTATTCCTCCTTTCCTTGGCTTTCACCCGGTATTTAATGTGGAACTACTTCGACCATATTTTCCACCTCTCTTGGACACTTCATACACGACCAAACAATTTTCCCCTATAGAAATCAATCTTGATTGCATCGAACAAGTGAAAGTTGACCAAATCATGGACACCTACCATCAGACTATGCAACTCTATTGAGTCACCACAGTAGGATAGTTTCTTCAATAGGGAAAGTGGCTCACCAGGAGTCAGTTTAACCATAATTTTCCCCATCTAATGGATGAACTTGGCGCAATGGAGAAAATTTCTTCTTAAGGGGGAAGGAATGATCTAGGTATAAAATGGTATCCACCCACCTATTCCACTGGCTCAAAGAACAATTTTCCATTTTGGCAGTTTGTCTACACTTTTTTGGGTCTTGAACTTCCAGGTCCATTTTGAGTCCTTAAACAACACTTTATGGGCATGACAGTGTCCAAAAAATGGTCAAAGACATTGTATGGTATAAAAAAAATGTTTACTCCTCAGTTATACCTTTCTGATGAGGTATAGAGCACCCCAAACGAAGATCGTATGAAAAATTTACACCCTCAAAAAGTTGATGTATCAAATTCTACGCCCACTGGGGCCCACAAAAATTTTGGCATTTCATCTCACGAGGTTAGGGTTTTGGATGTTTATGTTTTTATCAATTATTATTTATGTTAAAAATTCTTTTGGAGCCTCATTGTAATCAACTTCTTGTGAATGATCGTAACTAACACATATGTTCTCAGAGATAAGCTACCAGTATTGTAGTTATCTTGTGTCTTTTGCATTTTACATTCTTTTGTATTTTCAGAAAATCATTAATAGAATCCGAGCTTCATTATATTACTATGTTTCGTACCATATATTTGTGTATTTCCTTTTCATATCTATGTTATATTTTTTCCTTCATATCGTTCTCAAAATAATCTGTATCAATGGTATTAGAGCAATCTCCTCCTTATCGTTCTTAGTGGATGTCTCTGACGAGGTCATGGTATAGAGAGTTGGGTCTCGATCTTTCTTCTCTTGAAGACAACTGCTCTCGCATGCACAAGCAAACTCCCATGGTATAATAAAATAGGGATGAAAGGGAATGACATCCTTTCAAATTGTTTCTCAAGGAATCCCTCGCACGACAAAGGAGCAAGATGATGGATAATTTCTCCCATATCCTTCAACGACTATCGACAACAATGGAAGCACCTTCAACCAGCAATCACTTCAGAGGTGAGATTCCCTTCAACGTACAAGTTAAATTTGATATTCCTTTATTTGAAGGCCAGATAGATGTTGAGGCTTTGAAAAAATAGTTAAGTCTGGTAGAGGGTTATTTCTTTATCCAAAAAATTTCCAACAATGAAAAAATCACCTTCCCGCTCCTTAAGGCCCTTATTGTGAGAGAATGGTGGGAGACTTACTGTGAGAAACATGTCAAGGAAGAGTCTACATTTTTTGCACTAGGACCCACTTGGGCGTGTTTTTTTTATGCCCTCAAGGAACAATATTACCCTATTGTAAATTATGATGACCAGTACACGAGATGGAATACACTGCACCAAGAGAAGGGAAAAACGGTGTCAGAGTTCACAAATAACTTCCATAACTTGCACACCAAGATGGGTATCAAAGAATCTGAGCAATGTCTGGTACTAAAATATCGTGGGGCTCTACATAGGTACATCCAAATCAAAATGGAGTTTTTGGACATCTAATATTTGGGAGATGCTTATTGGTATGTTATTAAAATCAAGCAAACATTTAAGGAGTAGAACAAGTGGGACTTCGGGTCTGAAAATATTCAACATCCAAATTATGGTAAGGGTGGAACTAAATCCTAAGAAAAATGGAAGAGAAAGGATGGACAACCCCAAGATAACCCACCCAAGCCACTATCAAACAAGGGTAATGGGAAGTCGAAGAAGGACACTGGAAAGTGGTGCAAGTTACACAAAATCCCTTGGAAAAATATTGATAAATGTCTCTCCAAACAGTCATTGTTGGCTAAGATTAAATCCCGGGGTCAGATGTTAACTCAAAATCTAATTCAGAACCATAAAATGGAAAGTGAATCATTGACATAGAACCTAGTGTCACCATTGCTACCAAAAACTTCCAACCAAAGGATCTTGAAGAAGGGGAGCGCCTATTCCACTCTCAAATATGGGTGAAGGGGACCCCACTCCATTTCATTGTTGAAAATTGTATCCAAAAGAACCTGATCTCAGTATAGGTTCTCAAGAGGTTAAACCTGACAATGACACCACATCCTCAACCATACACCATCGGTTGGCTCAGCCACAAGTGGGATATCTGTGTTAGCCAACAATGTCACCTGCACTATGACATCAAACCCTTCAAAGAAAAGGTATTGTGTGATTTTTCCCCCCTTTAAGTTTGTTATGTTTTGTTAGGAAAACCATATATGTGGAAGTATCATGTTGTTTATGAATCTAGGCCCTGTAGTGTCATTATTACGTTGGGATATCAACTCTACAGGGTATAGAAGGAAGTCCCAAAGGTTATGGTCTCTTTGATCTCCGTGAAGTAGTGAAAAAAGGTGACCTCTTAGACTGGGAAGTTTTTCCTCTTTATGGTTTTATCGGAAGGTGAATGGAAGGTCACTACAACCGTCAAAACCTCTACACGAGGTCTCTTTTCATAGCAGCGACATGTGGAAAATATAGTAGAGGAATACAAAGACATATTCACCTCTCCTACTAGGGTGCCTATGCATAGTCAAGTAAATCACTCAATTGATATGACACCTGGTGCTCCTCTAACTAATTTCCCTGTGTACAAGAGTTCTCTTATGGAGAATGATGAAATAAAACGCCAGATCCAAGAGCTAATTCTGAAGGGCCACATCAGACCAAGCTCCTCACCTTGCGAGAGCCCAATTGTTATAGTACAAAAGAAGGAAAAGACATGGTGACTTTTTATTGATTACAGAGCCCTGAAAAAAATCACAGTGAAGAACTGGTACCCAATTCCCAAATTGATGATCTTATAGATCAACTCAAGGGAGCCAAGTTTTTTAGTAAGATTGATCTAAATTTGGGCTACCACCAGGTGTTGATTGAGCAAACTGATTTGTGGATGATGAACTTCATATATAAATAAGGTCTCTTTGAGTGGTTGGTCATGACTTTTGGCTTGACTATTTCCCCAACCACATTCATGCGGGTGATGAATATATTACGACCATTCACAAACTCCTTTGTGTTTGTATATTTGGATGACAACCTCATATTTAGAAAAACCTGGATCTCTAGGAAAAATAGTTCCATAATTTCATCTTCAAGATGGATTGCTATGCCATCTAAGTCATCTTTGTGTTCCTTCAAGCGAGCATGAAAATATGATCTAGGAAGCTCATTATATCCAAGCAGTGGGACATTTTGGTGTAGAGAAAATGGTGGAACTACCACAAAAGCATTTTTGTTGGTCAAAGCTTCAACAAGATGTTTGTGAGTACATCAGATCCTACACTACTTACACCATTACCAAGCCATCCATCAAGAAACATGGGCTATACACCACTCTTCCTACTCCGGATAGGCCTTAGAAGTCCATCTCTATGGACTACATGTCTGGTCTGCCTTCAACCAAGCATGGGAATGACAATGTCTTCATGGAAGTTGATCGATTCTCTAAGATGGAAGTTTTGGCACCCTGCAAGAAGAGAACCATAGCTGAGGCCACTGCCAAACTCTTCTTTACACATTTTTGGGTTCATTTTGGGCTTTGACGCACTATTATCTATGATTGAGACAATAGGTTTCTGAGAAATTTTGGGTCCAGCCTATGGTCGAAGATGGACACCAAGATAACCAATTTGATTTCCTTCCACCCACATACTAATGGAGAAACAAAGGTAGTCATGAGGATGATTGTATATATCTTGAGGATGTACAATTCCAAACATCAACACACATGGGATGAAAGACTTCCTTATGTTCAACATAGCTACAACAGATTCCTCCACAGCTCTATTAGCCACAACCCTTTTGTTGAGAAACAAAATTTGTTGAGCACATTGAGCACATCCAAAAACAAGTTCATGATATTGTGTGGAAATCCAATGCCAAGTAAAAGAAGTGCCACAATCAACATCAAGTACCACACAAGTTTTAGGTGGGATAACAGGTGTGGTTGCACTTGAAAAAAGAGCACCTCAAAAGACCCCATCGGAAGCTATGCCCACTCTGATACAGGCCTTACACCATCACCAAGGTGGTGGGTGAGAATGCTTTTGAATTAAGTATTCCTCCTTTACTTGGCTTGCACTCGGTATTTAATATGGAACTGCTTTGACCATATTTTCCACCTATTTTGGACACTTCGGACACGGTCCAACAGTTGGCCCCTACATAACTGAATCTTGATTGCATTGAACAAGTGAAATTTTATAGGATCATGGACACCAAGACAAAGGACACCCACCAACATACCATCCAACTCTATCGGATCACCAAAGCAAGGTAGTTTTTGTTGATATTATGGTAGTTGTGGGAGGTATTAACCTCCATATGTAACATGTGACTAGAATATAATATTCCAAAATCAAGAGAAAACCTAAAAATATGTGTGAAAAACCTAGAAGACAAGTCAGCTCAGCATAATATATAATATTAAGGTATTATCCTCTAGAAAGAGTAGTCATCTCCACAGGAAAAAGATAAACATAAAATATAATTACCAACAAGTCAGGTCAGATAGCCATAAAATTCACTAGACAGATTAGTATAATTAGGGGATTTCTTGGATGATTTTTTCACTCACTCTCACCTAAAAAACCAGAAATAGTGTGCAAGTTTGGAGGAGGAGGAGGAGCAACAATTGTTGTTGGGATTTTTTCTCTTTTTCAGTCTTTCCTGTATCTTTATCTTGTGCACTACCTTTGGAGATGGTGCAATCTCTCTTGGTTATTTTTTGGTTATGGTGTGGCTTCCAGGAATCATTCTTTCTGCCAAATTTTAAGGTGCTCGGGAGAGGCTTTGTGCCTATGGATGGGTGACAATGGTGTAGCATTGTCTATGGTGAAACTAGCACATCTACATTATTCTAACAGGTTATGGGCCCACACTACCTTCAGAACAGTTTAATCACTAGAATGTAGATCAGGAGTTCCTTGTCAAGCTTTTTGTAGCACCAGTTGCAGTTGCAACTAGGGTTTCTGATTTTGCAGTTGTAGAAAACCCTAAACCTAAATTTTTGGGCACTTTTAGTGAAGCATTGGACCTAATTCCTAGATATTCTAGTGTGCCCTATCCTAGTGCATCTCATGGTGCCCTCATCCATAAAAAATGTCAAGGTTATATTTTTGGGTCAAAGTCGAAGTTTGACTGGTCAAATTCAAAGATTCGTTGGTCAAGGTCAAAGTAAAAATAGTCCTAAAGACCAGTTTCATAGTAGAAGACATATTGGAAGGTGCCACCAACTTCAAAGCATGGAAGATTGAGTTACTTATTATCTTAGAAAAAAATGATATTCTAGACTACATAAACTAGGACATTCCTGATCCTGTAGAAGATGAAGAGAAGGTCAAGCATAAGAATAAGACTAAACATGACGAAGATCCTCAAAAGGATCATTCAAGAGGATCTCTACAAATCTCACTGTAAGTATAATTTAGTTATTTCAATTATTTTTATTTTATATTGGACCATTGTCCCTGGTACAAGAGTCCATTTTTCTTTTTGGTTTGGATATTATCCTAGTACAGGAGGTCATTTTGGTTATTATCTTAGTATAGGATGTTGTTTTGGTTATCATCCTAGTACATGAGGCCATTTCTAGTTATTATCCTAGTATAGAATGCCATCTTTGGTTGTTATCCCTATGGGAGGCCATTTTGGTTATTATCCCTATGGGAGGCCATTCTGGTTATTATCCTAGTACATGAGTCCATTGTGGTTATTATCTCGATGGGAGGCCATCTTAGTTATGATCCTAACATGAGAGGCCAAATTTCTTATCTTTGTTAGAAGGGCCATTATCCCTAGTATGGGAGCCCCTAGTTATAGGTTAGGAACAAGAAATATATGACAAGAAAACAATATACTTGAAATGACTTCAGAGGAGTCAATGATCAGGAAGAATCCAACATAATTTCATGACACTTTGTATAATGAAAAGGGATATGCAACAGATGGAAGCATGGTTCAAGGAATCTCTCAGATAGAGGGAGATGATTTCATAGTTTGAGATGAAGGATATTGTAGGACTTCATTAGAGACATGGTGTAGAAAGGAGCAGTTAGGATCCATCACTTATCCATAGATGAGAAGATAGATAAAAATTTCACTAAGCCTGTGTCTGGGACAAGCTTGGTAGGAATGCAAATGTTTCCCTGGGGGATTGTTGATAATTACAACATTGTGTCAATATTCCAAGATTTATCAGATAGACTTGATCATGTGGGAATAGACCTAGATGTAATATTTGATGGACTAAAGATTCGAGTTGCTGCTAGATATACTATGTGTGAATTGCATCGGGCCTTGAAACTCTCATAAGTATGTGAGTAGTTAAATCACGACTAGGTGAGTAGCCCTGATAAGAATCGGGTTGAATCTGTCTCCACATGAGCTGGGTTGCATACCAAGGGATATAGGGAACATCTACATCCAGATTATATGTGCCCTGACATAGTCTTAGATGGACTGAGGACTCAATTTTCTTGAGGTGCAATTACATGTGTCTGATAGCATCAATCTGAATACATTCATGAAGTGATCCCATGAGAGGATCACCATGAGGTGTTTGTGGCTTTGATGTGGTCATAATTATTGTCATGGGACAAGAACGACCTAAGGTGATAGACACTTTTGTCTGATAGCATCGAGATAAATGCATTCACTAAGTGATCCTATGAGAGGATCAAATATGAGGTGAGTGTGGCTCCGATGAGGTCATGATTATTGTCATGGGACAAGAATGATCTGAGGTGCTAGACACATGGTGGTGGAGATGGATCATCAATATAGATAAATGAGGCTCATGGATATTGTAATGATATGTTTTGATGATTTCTACCAGATGATGTTGATAGTGATACTCATGACTTGATCTATGATGATACTCAAAACATGGGTGATCATGTCATGCATGTGTAGCCCATGATGATGATGGTGAAAAACACTATGAGGTGTATCTCTAGTGTTCTCTAGCGGGTTGTGGCCCCTAGACAAGATTGATAGGTCCACATGGGTGCATCCATGTGTGACGTGATAATGCTAACTGTAGAATGGTCTACAAGACTATGATTCTTTCCCATACCATGTAAATATGTATGGATGTGTTTGAGACCCGTTATCCCCTAGCCTAGGGATAACTAAGGAGATTATGTCTCAAGGCCCACAAGTCCTAAACATGGAGTACTGAGAGCCATATTGAATTGAGCCTGGCCCTAGAGGGCCCATATTTCTTCTTTAGCGCCTCCATCCTGTCAACAACAACAACATCCATCCCATCAGACTAGTCCTTCAATAGTAGTAGGTCTTACTCCATGAGGTAATGAGTCTGGGTATCATGGTATGTGTCACTTTGATTCTCAAAAAAATTGAATATGTGCATTTAATTCTTTTTTACTTCATGATGTGTGTTTGTACTTTATTCCTTTTGACTTGTCCACACCTGGGGGGAATGAAAGGATGCCCTAGCAAGTTGGTTCCCTTAGGAATGAGTTTCCACTAGGTGGGTTCATGAAAGGTCATCGTCCATTCCTACCATACTTATCACTTTTCATCATATTCCCTCTCATCCATCCCTTGCATTGGTTCAGGCATTGGGTTTGAAAAGATAGAAAAGGGTTGTACCTTGCCTTGTGGGAAGAAGGGACTAAAGGCCCAGAGGGTAAAAGTAGCTGAAAAAAGATAAAATCCAAAAGAACAAAACCTTTTGTTGCTTCACCCAGTGATCCCCTAGAAAGAAGTAAAAATATTCTGATCAAGAAATGGAGGGACCCATAAAATCATATCAAGACCTAGTTGGAGGATAGGGGGTTTCATCACGAGCCATCCTATTTGGTCCATGGGCATGTTGCGGTATGAAACTACCAATCAGCTGGTCACCATGCCAGGGTAGTGGCTCTTGGTGGCATATGCAAGAGAAAGGGGGTCTCATCACAAGCCAACCTTCTCATCTCCGTGAAATGCTTGTGGGTAAAACTATCACCACTAGTCACCATGCCAGGGCAGTGTCCCCCAACTATTCTCTTGAAATAAAAAGAAATAGGATAAAAATTTAAAAGGAATTAAATGGGTTTGGAAACATTTTCATCCATGACAAGGTGCATCTCACCCTCTTCAGAGGAACCCACATGTAATCCATACATTCCCCTGTCATCACTACACCCATTTATCAAATATCCCCATACCACCTCATCCACTTACATGAACTGGATTGGTCATCACCTGAAAACATCCCACGTCCAATGAGAATTATCCCAATAAGACCTCCTGAAACCCTTTCCAAACCTGGCTTGTAGAATAGCATAACGTCTTTGAGCACTTGTCTGGGAAAAGGGGGTTTTATGCACATGTTTAGATAACTTGATTATTAGATGTGATTGGCATTGCTATCATCCCTGTGACTTACGAGCCCATGGAGGGTGTACTTGTTCATGTTGCAGGACCATGCTCGATGGACAGGTACCATGGGGATATTATTAGTTCAAACCTCCATAGGACTGAAATCCCACCAGATGGATGCTAAGACCCCAACCAAGGGAAGACATATACCAAAGTCTTGCACCGAAGGGAGAGGAGGACGTTCCACCAGAGACAACCTAGCAGGCCTAGACCCAAGGGGGGTCTTTCCCTCCCACTATGGTGTTGACCTTGGAATTCCCATGGCGTCACCTCTGTGACCCTTGATGTCACCCAACATTAGATGGAAATAATGGAGGCAGTTGTGTTCCAAGTGGTACATGTGGCATAATACTGAGGCTTAACATTTTTCTCCTTGAGGCCAACGTTTCACCTAGGAGGCCCAATGTAACCCTAGAAGGGCATGATGTCACCTCTCTTGCTTGATTTAGGGATTAATTTTTCAATTTTATGTAAAAACTGGATATTTCATGTAAACTGGCCATGTCGACCTTTTTGACCTTGTTATCGTACAGTTTGTAGTTTAGGTCAAATGGGTAAAGGATAAAGGTCAAACTGGAAAAACATGAACCTTCCCCACCTAATGTCACCACAATGGGGAGGTTCTTTCTATTTAGGGAGGTTAACCCAGGGGAGACGCCCCTGAAAACCTGGGGTTTTGAGGAGGCTAAGATATAAGGTCAGAGTTAAAGTTTCCCCCTCACAGGTTACCACCAAAAATAGAAGGTCCGACTAATCAGCCAATAATGAAGTATAGTCCCAAATGAGAACACCTGCCCGTAACAAAGCAACAATAGAAAAATATATGCAGGCTATATACAAAGGGTTAGCACTTCATATGACCATCTGATATAATTTAAGCAATGTAAAGTAATAGATATCAATGAGATCAATGTTTTGTCAATTATCTATGGAAAGAGCATTTACTCATCAATAACTATCAAGATGACAAAGCCAACAATGTATTCAATCAACACTTCAATCAACAATTGCTTTAGATCATCATTCAATTGCTTGTATAAGTCAAAAGTTTGTTGCGTCAAAAATAACCAACTATGACGTCAGCCTTAGTTAGGGTTAGGGTTAGTTAGTTAGGGTTTCAAGATTTAGAGTTTAAAAAGTTGTTTTGAACACTAGGACTTCAACATTGGAGATCAAATCGGTGCCTTAGGGTAAATGGAGTCAAAGATAAGGGCACAAGGTCTCGGAAGGATGATAACTCAGAGACTAGAAGGTAGGTTTCTATGGTGCTACAAAGGCAGGGCCCTAGAATCAAAACCCTAGGGGAAAGAGGCTCACTCTAGTGTTGCTTAAGCAAGGCCTCGTGCTCTTTCCTCCTTCTCTAAATTAACTTGGCAAAACAACTAGCTTAAAGCATAAATATAAGGGAGAAAGTGTTGTAATAACAAGGCTTTCAAACCCTAGAAGGTGAAAACCCTAGGTGTAGGCAATCTAGGCCTAGGACGTCTCCTCTTTTCAACTTATAGACTTCAACGCTAGCTCAAAAGAAAGAAGACAAGTGTAGCAACGGCTAGGCTCTATCTCTTTTCTTCAATGGCTGAAAATTATTTCTCAACAAGGGGACATGTAAGAATAACCTACTTGTGTGCTTGTTACCTAGGGTTTTAAGTCAGCAATAATATAAGAAAATGTAAGAAATCATACCTACAACCATTCATTTAAGAAGTTTTGCAAGAAAATTTACTTACATGTCATGAAGAAAAGCACAAGCAAACCCTAGTTGTAAACATTCCTTGAGAGAAATGCCATAAATGCCAAAAATATCCTTCCAATAGCAAGAGCGCCTCACTTTAGACAACAAAACTACCCTAGTAGGGCACAAAAATCAGATCTCACAAGAGAGTGAGTTGTGTTATGTTCAAAATGAGGGAAAACATCCTCAATTTATATCATTTGATGACCTTTAATTTAAAAATTAGGTCATTAAAATAGCCGACAAGGATGACTACTAAAATCATACTGTTTTTACATTTAACTGCTAAATAAAAGCCTAAATGAGCAATAAACAGGACGTCTAGCCCCTCTGAGGGAGACGTTGGCCCTTTTTAGGGAAAAAATCAACACTAGAAATCAAACGTTGGCCTTCTTTGGGCCTCCAAACTCTGCCAAACGTGCCGAACTACTTTGTTAAGGTACCACACGTTGGAGGTGACATCAAGGCTCTCTAGAGGATGTCTTAGTCAACAGAGGGACACGTTCCACCTGCAGTGGGTCAACCCCCTAGGGCTGGGCTCAGCCAAGGCATCCTGGATGAAAATTTCCTCCTTCTTCTCTTGTGCAAAGGCTCGATCAATCATTTCCCTGTCGCTACCCCTGATGAGGTCCCAACAACCATCTGATGGGCTCTTCAGCCCCATGGAGGTCTGAACTGATCATCTCCCCATGTGTACTGGTCCACCTAGTACCTGTCCGCTAGTATGGTCCTGCACATCAAAAACTTCGCCCTCCATGGGCTCATTAGTCCTTTGGATCATAGCAATGTCAATCATATTTCATCATTAATTTTATCAAACGCATGCATAATATCCCTAGCATATCATCTAAGAGCTCAAAGACATTACACTAACCTACTATAAAAAGCTGAAGAAAAGACAAAGTGCCATGTTGGGCCAACATCCATAAGAAAAGAAAAGTTCCCAAAGGATATCATCCAAGTCATTTAATACAAGGTGGTGTGGTCTAAGGATGTCCAGACATAGTGAAAACTAGGGGTGGGTATTATCCGTGGTTGCCTTTGTAGGAGGCAAGCTGTACCTGTCATGGATGCAGTTCTTTCCAAGCCCTTTATTGCCTTTATTATTTCTTTTATTTATTGCTTTTTTCTTTCTTTTTGCTTCAAGGTCTAACCAGAGGACACTGCCTTGGCATGGTTTGTTTGTTGTGGAGCCTGATTATCTTCCTGATTTAGAGGTCTTTTACTTTCAGCTGTGTTTATACCCCATGAAGTATTTACACCCCAGAAGTATGTACACTCT
>CBVK0102064346.1:0-22834 GCA_900067695.1 Picea abies
TATAGATTTCAAGTTAAAAAATGGCAATATTTAATGCTATTTTCCCAAAAGTATTGATTCACATAAAAAAATTAGTAAAGAGAATATAATAAAAAGATTCATCATAAAACACCAATAGATATTTTTTTCTTATTTTAAAACCTCATAGTCAAAACATTACAACTATAACTTATCAAAAATTTGCAAAATTGAGCACGGTTTTGAAGGACATCTTAAAACTAATCAACAATATCATATATGTTGAATTCATGATTCTCAAGAGTCACATCATAATTTTCTTGGACATCATATTATGCTTCCATTGGGTCATTTTTCTTTTCCATTGGGTCTTTGATGTTCGCAAGTTGTCCAAAGTGATCATTTCCAAACAATCCTTTTAATGGTGGTTGAGGTTCCATTGGCATTTTTGCTACTCGTGATTCACTAAAATCCCCTTTCTTCAAACCAACTCCTTGCATTTTACCTGAAAGAGATTTAATAACATTAATTCTTTGTCGAATAAAATTATATTGTAGTGCATCACTTTCAATGGTTATGCAATTTGTTCCTTTTTGTAAGCAACATGCTAGTATTGTACCTAATCACCAAATACAAAAGAAATAATTAAGAAAAATAATGTAAACAAACATAAATTAAAAATAATAAATATTGAATTATGATTTCATATATGTTATATCATAAATCTTACTTGAACCCGAGAACAAATCCAAAACCAATCTCCTTGATTTGAAAAAGTATCTATAAGATAATTAATTAATGCTTGTGGCTTTTGATAAATGTTAACAATCTCTCTCTTTCAAATCCTTTTCCTCATATGTTATTTCTAGCCACAACATTGTAAACCAATAATTGACTATGTTTCCCTCCATTCTTTTCATTGATAAGAATAAAATCATAAGTATCATTTTTTGAACAACATGCAATATGTGTGCTCTCATTATCACTTGCAAATGGATCACTATTGGAGCTATGAATATTAGGTTATTCCCTATAACACAAATAAATACAAATTTAATTAATTTGTAAATTAATAAAATTGATTTCTAATCTTAATCACTAAATATGCACTTTTAATATCATACCAATAAAGTTGTTTCCTTGACTTTGCTTTTCCCTTGAAATTTGATAGTACTTATCATGATTGTGTGACCGAATGAAAAACCACAAATCTCTAAAATGGTGATGTTGTGATTTATATAAATCCCATAAACACTTTATTGAAATCTTGGTAAGTATTAGGCTCACTATCATATCAAATGTTTTGGATGTTGTAACCATGAGAGATATCCACAATAACTAGGGAATATTTATTTTTAGGAACAAGTGTTATAGCAAGATTTACCTCACCCCATGCAATCTTGCACATAAGACATTTTTCCATTTCCCTATGCAAAATTGAAGTCTGTTTTTGCAAATCCCAGAGCTAAAAACATAATTTTTCCACATATACACTCCCTACCTATATTACAACATGTGTATATGCAGGTTGCACCACTAAAACCCACATACATCAGGAAATGTGCCCAAAATTGAAAAATGGTGTCATGTTTCCATGTAACGTTATAGAATCAATGATCCTTGGCCTTCCATATACTGGAGACATTCTAACTTGACCCTTCAGTTCCACTTGAAGGCTATAAATGGGCCAAATCCAAGCTATGGAAAAGAGGAGAAAGAATTCAACTTTGAGAGCAAAGTTACTATGGAGAAATTATTCACTTCACATTGAGTCTGCATCCCTTTGTTCTTTAAGTCTGAACACATTGTTCAACCCCCTAGCTCTTCCCTTACTGATTGAGAACTTCATTGTCTCTCTTATATGAGCTTGCCTTTGATGGAGGACTGAAGTGGTGGAGGCCCAGCTGGAAGGAACTTAGTTTCTCACCTATGAACCATGTCGACACAGAAGTCTATAACTCATTCACTTATGTTGATTATATCTTAATATAAATACTCTTTTCTCGTCCAATTAATATCTTGCAAATATCTGAATTATTATTCCATGGGTGTATTTGTTATGAATGTTCATGGATTATGTTATTGAATGTGCTAACATCATATATTATCACCATATGCTTTCATTTCTTGGCTATTGAGGACTAGTTGCAGGTATATTGCTTTGAGTCAAGTGCTCTACGGTGGACTTCATCGAATGTATGGACGAGGTAGACCTCCTATCTTGTCTTGTTATCATATTTGCTTATATAGCATACTTGATATTAGATTTGATTTCTGCAGTCATTTTCGTATGTTGTGGTTTACCCCTAGCCATAGAGATATTTTCCTCATAACAGAATTGGCGACCATACTAGGGATTGAATCTTGTTTTTCAAGGTTTGGAGTGTTTTTCTCCTTAGATTTATCTCATTCATATTGAATTTCTTGTCGTATGATTACTTGACAACCTATGTTCACTCTGGGTCTGAGTCTTTCATCCTTCTCCTTATCCTAGCTGTGTTTTGACACATATACGCGGGTTTTTGCTTGACAGTCGCATACATACGCATGTTTTCCTTCTGAGAGTTGCATACATATGCGTTTTTCCCTTGAACAATCACGTACATCAACATTTTTTTCTTGTTTGTTGGGTGTGGTGGTTGTTGGTTAGGTTTTGATGATTGTTGAGTCTTCTTGGGTCTATGTGGTGACTGTTAAGTGTCTGTGGAATGACAAGAAATCTGTCTTGGGTTGAATTTTTGGGTGGTGCATTTCTCATCATATTTTCATTTTGATTGTCCTTCTACCTTGGGCTAGGTGTTTTGCTCCTTGATATCCTACTTGGGTTGTCTCTGTTTATACACAGTAGAGTCTTTATATCAAGTTGTTGTTGAGTCCTTGCATTTTCATTATCTTATATTGAAAATTCAAAAATATTAGGAATTTTACATTGATTGGCATTTTGATCTCTTGAGTCTTTGTCATTTATCTTAGTGCATGTAAAGAAAGATCGCATTTTTATTTATAATTGCATAATTGAATTGAAAATTGCATTTTTAAGAAGCATATCATTTATTGGAAATTGAAGTTAGGACTTTGCATTGTATTCATATTCATTTATTTTACTTGTTGAGTCATAACATCACTAGTTTCACGACCACACATTTTTGAGTAAGCAAGGCCATTAAAATTAACACTATAATTTAAAATTCATTAGTAACGATTTTATTTTCTAGGGTGCACAAACTAGCTTAGGATTTAGTGCCTTGGAATAGGATTTTGTGAGTAAACTTCTCTGAGGCTATTAAATCAACATATTTGTCTGACTAAGGGAGTGGATAAATCCATTGTATAGTTGGTAAGATCGGGAGGCTCCACTTACACCAGAGTTAAGCACGAGGTCGCGTAAGGTCGGTTGAAGGGATATCCCCCTGATACCTTCTTAGTGTTAGATATATTTATGGGGATATATTTGTATATGGGGATATATTCGTATATGGGGATATTGCTAGTGCCCTTACTTCCATGAGAGGCAGTGCTTTCAAGGTTTTGGGCTTTGCTACCCTTCCCATATGGTGGACCTAACTTATGTTTGTTCGCATGTGCATTGGTTATACTATGGTTTCTTAATTGCTTGACTTAGGTACCACATAGGTTACTTGCAGGGGTTATTCTGTAGGCACCTTGGGTCAAATAAGGGTCAGACAACACACAACCTTTATGGAGGATTACCTCTCCAGGGGGATCTGACCAACTGGTTGTTAAGCCCATGAGGGCCCTTATAATTGATTCTATTTCCTCCAATATTTAGCAGCGAAGTCTCAGGCCCCTCTTGGGTGAGGCATACCTATTTTAGAGAGGGAGGTCCCTTCAGCCACTTTATCCTATTTGTGTGCATGTTGGCCTTTTGATTTTTTTCGATGTTCTCTTTGATTATTAGTAGACCTTTGAGATTTTATACTATGCTTTGAGTTGTCATCATCATGGATAGTGGAGTTCCTATGACTCCCTCCTTTACCGCTACCCTCCCATGACATTCACTCATTTCATGGGGACAAATATGTCCACTTTTCATAATGGTATGAAGAATTATGACACTCAGTCCATGGCTTGGGTCTCTAATCATTTTCCTATTGATATTCCAAACATACCTTCACCCTTTCCATCCTCTCCCTGACCCACTTATGTGAATCCTAGTTTTGGATCTGGGGGCACAATGGCCCTTCCATCTATGTTTGCATTTGATAGGATTCATGTCCCTCAATCAACTCTCACTCTAAGAGGTTGGAACCTCCCCTCTTACAGATCTAGTCGTAGCCATGATTTTTCAGAAGTGAATACTCAAATGGGTGGTTATTCTACTTATTACACCCCACCCGTGTATCCTTCGTCCGCCATTCCAATTCTTATGAACACTTTTCCTATGGTGGGTCCACATATATCCTCGGGTCTTTCATACGAGGGGAATCGGTTCTATGGTTCAGGCTATCCTCTTCACAAAACCCCTTCACATGGGGGCAACACATATCCTCACTTGAATAATCCTTATCATACTTTTGTCTCTTCACATACATCTACTTCAATGATGATGCCCGTACAAACCTCTATGGATCAATTAGGTGGAGGATACTACCTTTCCAGACGAGGACAGGGTGTAAACCAAGACTCTTCCTGGATTGCAATGTCTTAAAACCAGTCTTTCCTGGGACCTTGGTCTCAAATTCCACAACTCACCACCGCCACTAATCAAGTCACTACCATTCATACTGGAGCTACATCACCAACCACTGCTAGTCATGTTGGATATTGGTGAACAACCTTTTCAAGTCATGTTGAAGACCCACAACCAGCCACTACTTGTCATGCTAGGGGAATCACTCTAGTCATCATGATTCATATCAATATCACATATCCAACCTCTGTACATGATGTGGGAGATGAACCTCCAACCTCGACTAGTCATGCTGAGATCATGTCACCAACCATTGTAAATGACATTGGGGGAATTCATACGATTGAGAAGCCTAAACGTGTCAGACGTAAGCCCAAATTCCTTTGCAGGAATTGTGAAGGAAATCACCTTACTCATTTGTGTCCTTCTACTGTCGGGATACTGGAAGCATGGTTCTCACCTAGGGTCCCTTCGACTTTTGAGGCGTCTATGGTTTCCCCACACTTCGTTTATCCTTTGATTGACATGGAAGTTATGCCAATGCAATCCTCTCCTGACCACACCCCCATTGTCAAGGGTGATGCATCTCATAGCCATGTTTCCACACATCCTATTCAACCCAAAGTTGAAGAAGTGGTCGCACCGGTGCAATCTCTAGTCAATCCAACTCTCCTTTTGGAGGGTGATGCATCCTTCAACCATGTCATTATAATTTTTGGTACTGCACCTTCTGAACAAGAGAAAGTTTTACTCTCCCCAAGTACTCTCCCTTCAAGTCATGCATAATTTCCCTTTGATTGGGATGGTCTTGTGGGGTATCCAATGCATCCTCCTATGTCCTTTCAAGTAAGAGACATACTTTGATATATCATGGAGACGGTAACCTCCGATAGCACTTTATCCTCCTCGACTTGGAGAGCTTTGGGTTTTCCCAAGCTTGTGTCAGTTATTCATAAGATGTTGGCCTTTCATAGAAGTCCAGCATGGGAGCCTTGGCCTCCCCCGTGACATCTCACCTAGAAACTCCCAAGCAAGTCTGATTTAATCTCTTTTCCAACTCATCTAAAAAAGTGAAAATATTTCCAAGTGAATTTGTCCCTTTCACACTCATTAAATTGGACTTGAAAGGTCATGAGTCTTAGTTAAGCTCTTTTCTGACTCATTTCCAAAAAGAAAAAATATTGCCGAGTGAACTTGTCTCTTTCACACTCATAAATTGGATTCGAAAGGACGTCTATTTGGTACAATTTTATCGCTTTTTCAAAACAAGTAGACTAAGATTACGAAAAAGGACATTTTTTGGTGTTAAGTTGTGATTGCATCTCATGCCCTTTCTTGCAGTATTGAGCCTATTGTCGGTTCTCTCTTTGTGTTATAAACCGTTTGCCTCAACAATTTTTCACCCTCAACCAAGCAGATCCTCAATTATATCCTTTGCAACTTGACACCCTATACCCAGGAGGGAACATTCCCCCAAGTGTCCATCTCCCACATGCACCTCCTTGCATTGATCATAGGTATGTTCCACTGCTGAAACTAGTTTTGCATACTTATGACACTTGTTTCCTCCTCTATATCATAGAATTCATTTGACTATGAAAAAACAAAAAAAAGACGGGCGGGAAGGGAGTATTATCTTATATTGGCAGCATTCATGTCACCTTTGAACATAGCACAAATTTTTTGAGTCCACTTGTCATCGTAATTTTGTGTTTAGCATGACCTTAGGAAGTTGAGCTCGTTACAAAGAGTTTACTCCCCTGACTAGTTACTCTTCCAGTCCCTATGGAGAGTTTGATTGATGCCTCCCACATCTCATGGTTTCATCATTGAGTCTATGATTCATGAGTCTTCCATATGTCTCATGCTCTTGTTCAAAGGATGTCTATTCGACTATTCCTCAGAACTCTTGACTTTGCATGTCGGCCATACCCTGAGTTTGTCTCAGAATCACATGAATTTGTAGTCCTATTGCGCACCCTAGTCCTACTTTCATCATTGGTAGGTAACCTTGAACCCAACAACTGACATTTCATCATTGATAGCTGACTGTGTGGTTTCCCTTGTGTTCGACGGAAAGACACCTATTCACACATTGGGATTCGTGCAATGTCTTGGATACCATTATCCTTATTGGTGGTTTCCTCACCTTTGTCAACAATTTTCCTCATTGGCTGCTATTCAGAGGGTCCTTTTCATGTACCACTTTCACTTGGCACATGCGAAAGACACTAAGGGTCATTGGTTCATGAACATGTTCTTGTCCAATTTCCTCCAAAACATCAAGCTCCTTCTTTGTACCTCATGTTGAATGATGAGAGATTCCTTAATTTTGTCCTTTCAGTGGGTCTACTTCCATCAAATTCATCTCATCTATTCTGGAGACGAGACATAGAGTCCTATGAGTACCTAGAGTCTTGCAGTAACTAGTGGCATGTTCTCTCTCCATTGACAGTTGGGAACACATCAATGTATCTTGATCGATGGATTCTTCAAGTGTTCGACACCGACTCCTTTATTCACACTTGTAAGAATGTACTTGGTTCCTTTGTTGAAATTACTAAGACAACTGAGAGGGGGGGGTGAATCAGTTGTTATTGTGCTTAAACAATTTTAAGTCTATTAATACATTCTTAATCTTTCTTCAAGTGATCATCAACATTATACAGCATATGGACAATAAAAGTAATGAGCATCAGTCACACATAAGGTATACACAGAGACAAATTTTCACGAGGAAACCCATAAAGGGAGAAAACCTCTTCTTCTTTGAAATGATAGGCAATCTTTTAAGTTTTTTACATCATCTATAATTGAGCACCAACTTAATGTGAGGATACTACCTCTGTTTTACAAGATGCAACTTGTTTGAGAGCACCGACTCTCTTGTTTCTCTAGCACCCACTTGAAGGAAGCACCAACCCCCCTAATGTTCCAGCACTAACTAGATGGAAGCACCAACTTCCAGTTACACAGGCTCCAACCTGTATGACAGAGAACACTTGTTCTCCCTTGCACCACCCTGCCACCCTGGTTTCTCTAGCTGCAACTAGATGGAAGATACAACTCCCTATGTTCAAGCTACCACTTGAAACTCTGAGGACAATAGTCCTCCCTAGCACCTCCCAACCACCCTAGAATATAATGAATAATTAAACAACCAACTACACAAATAAATCGATTCTTACCACTTCTTCTCTGTTCTATAAATCTGGTCTTCTTCTAACTGTTATGCAATTCTTCTCTTCCTTTGTTTGTTCTGCAATTATTCTCTGCTTCAACTTGTTATGTCATTCTGCTCTACTTCAAGTCTTTTCCTCATCTGTTACTCTTCTCTAAGTTTTATCTCACACTACGCATATTTTCAGTCTCACACTGCACATATTTTTAGTCTCACACTGTGCATCCTGTGAATTTCCATTTCTTACAGTTTAATTCATTTTTCGTCTAGAACAACCAAAAAAAAAAAAAAACACACAGTCTTTATCTCTTTCTTTTATGCACCACACCCACAGCTATTACACTTCGCATCTTCTTAGGCAAAAGAAAACCGTCTAAGCAACTGAAACGCCAACCGATCAGGAATCATGAATCAGTTTTGCTAACTGATTCGTAACTAATGAATTAACTGTGAGAGAGAATAGTAGCCCTCCGATCATATTCAAGTTTATCTACATCGTTGGATGAACTTTATTAATCTTGCCTTTAAATTGGGTTTCAACATTTTAGCATTCATGTGGCCAAGTGCCTTGACACTTCATGTCGCGATCTCCGAAACTCTGATACATAGATTTTTTGTGCTAGCTCCTTCCTCTATATGACCATGGCCATGACTAAGCATTTATGCATAAAGTGTTTTTCGTGAATTCACGTTTCGTGAATCTAGAGATGAGGCATCTCAACTCTCCAAGTCGTGATCCTCGAAACCCTGAAATGGAGCTTATCTGAACTGACTCCTTCCCTTCTCGTGACCACCGGCGGTGACCATAGGCTGTGCCAAAAAGGGGCTTCATATTTCACGAGTTTCCACACCATGCTCCGTTGACTCCAATTCAGCGAAATTCCAATCGCTTGCCACTTGTCCTATGATTCGACAGTTCAGATCTGATCTCGATTCAATAGATCAAATCATATCGCGATTTCGACATTCTTGTGGTTATGTTTCTTGCCTCTCCAAGTTGCGATTTGCGAGACTCCGAAATGGAGTCGGATCAACGGTCCAGATCACACCTTGATCTGAAGGCTGTGATTAAATCGTGATTTCGCATATCGCACTTTTGGTGGTTAGGTTTCTTGCCTCTCCAAGTCGTGATAGGCGAAGCTCTGAGATGGAGCTCAGATCAACGGTCCAAAACAAACCTCGAACTGACGGCTAAGATAGTTTCGCAATTTCGCATATCTCGAATTCAAGAGGTTAGGGAACCCTATTCCTTTGACTTTCCAGTCAGCGACATGATGATCTTTCACCACGTGTCCTGCCTGAAGATGGACAGTCCTCCTTCTTTCAGGATTTTGTGAGCCCGTTTCTCCTTGCACTTTAATGAACGTGCAGGTTCTTCATAATCCAACGATGGTTGAGTCTAGCGCTCAGATATGATGCCTAAGATCTGTCCTCCTCTTCTGTGTGTTCTTCTTGTCTACTAACATATCTGACGGTCCTCCTTCTTTCGAGAATTTTGAATGGGATCCAATGATCAGAAATGCTTCTCCTCCCGAGCTTACTTTTTTCTGCTTACTCTGATCTTGCCATCGATGATCTACCAACAATCCTCTACACTATCTCTTCTAAGCTTATTCGAATCTTCTCTGCAGCATCTTCTCATAATGCCCATCTATTATATACTTTCTGTACTCATGCCATCTTCATTGTTGTACTTTCCATCAATGAAAAGCAAACAAGCATGCGTTGTCTGTTAAATATTTGCCAACATCCTTGATAACTACTTTCATAATTAGTAGGTTCTCTCGTGTTTGTTAACGATATACCTCAATGACTGGTAATCAAACGAAGTCTCATTTTGTTCGACCTCAACTCATTTATTCACACGATGTAGACTTTCACCTTTGGCATATTGTGTAGAAGACTTGAAGACATCATTTTGTAGCCACAACTTTTCTGAGCTATTGCTACCTCTTCATTGGACCAGTGCATGTGTGACTTCAATGATCATGGGATATCACATTGTGCTCCATTGTATACAAATATATTTAGATTGATTTTGAGACTGGTTTTACTAGGCTTTGTTCATGACTATGAAAACCTTTGGCATGTAACCACATTTGTATTTGCCTATTCATGGCCATGGAAAGTTGTTTGGTATATGTTCACATGGATCTGTAGTGTAATTCAAATTGGCATCCATGTATGAAAATTCAATACATATTGTAATGAGAGGCTAGTTCTTCCAGCTGGGTCCCCATTACTCCACTTATGGGTTTTTATAATGTATTGTGACCATCACATATACTCCTCTGACCTCACACATTAGGGGACATCTATTATAGCAAGATTTGCCTCACCCCATGAAATCGTGCAAAAAAGGCCTTTTTCCATTTCCCTATGTAGACTTGAAGTCCCTTTTTGCAAATCCCAGAGATAAAAACATAATTTTCCCACATATATGTGTCCTACCTCTATTACAACATGTGTATATGCAAGTTGCACCACTACAACCCATGTACATCGGGAAATGTGCCCAAAATTGAAAAATGGTGTCAGGTTTCCATGTAACATCACGTGATCAATGATCCTTGGCCTTCCATATACTAGAAATGTTCCGACTTGACCCTTTAGTTCCACTTGACAGCTATAAATGGGCCAAATCTGAGCTATGGAAAAGAGGTGAAAGAATTCAACTTTGAGAGCAAAGTTACTCTGGATAAATTATTCACTTTACATTGAGTCTGCATCCCTTTGTCCTTTAAGTCTGAACACATTGTTCAACCCCCAAAATCTTCCCTCACTGATTGAGAAATTCATTGTCTCTCTTATATGAGCTTGCCTTTGGTGGAGGATTGAAGTGGTGGAGGCTTAGTTGGAAGAAACTTAGTTTCTTAGTTCCAAACCGTGCCGACACGAAAGTCTGTAACTCATTCACTTTTGTTGATTATATCTTAATAGAAATGCTCTTTTCTCGTCCAATTAATATCTTGCAAATATCTGAATTATTATTCCATGGGTGTGTTTGTTATGAATGTTGATGGATTATGCTATTGAATGCGTTAACATCATATATTATCACCATATTCTTGCGTTGCTTGGATGTTGAGGTCTAGTTGCAGGTATATTGCTTTGATTCAAGTGCTCAACGGTGGACTTCATCGAACTTTTGGACGAGGTAGACCTCCTATCTTGTCTTGTTAGCATATTTGTTTATATCACATAATTGAGATTAGAGTTTATTTCTGCAGTCATTTCCATCTGTTGTGGTTTACCCCTAGCCATAGAGATATTTTCCTCACAACAACAAGATTTTTAATTTGTTCACAATCACCTAATATTACTTGATAATAGAAAATTTTGATCTCATTCCAAATGTAGTGATCAAGAGTGTCATCAAGTTGAAAATTTTGAAGACGTTGCCTTCTTTCTCTTTTAAAATTGGCTATTTGAATATAAATTTTGAAGGTATTTGGTACTTGTTGATCTTTGGTATTTATTGCAAGTCTTAACGAATGTTTCGTCAATTTAATAACGACATTATGCTTACACAAGTGGAAAATAATGTGGTAGGGAAAATAAATGTGATAGGAAGTGGTGATGTGATGTCATGGAAAATGAAAAACGTTAAGTATGAGAATGTCAAATGAGGAATACAAAGTGAAAATTGTATAACGCGGGACTGTGAACCTGCGAACACGGATATGAGGAAGAGTAGGGAGGTCCACATCGAAACTAAAAATGTGGCTAATTATTGGAAATAGTCATTTTACAAATTGAATAAGTAAAAGATGAATTTTGGAGAACACAATACTTCGGACCTACGGACCTGTGGACCTAGAGACTAGAAAAAGGTTATCATATGGTAAGTGGCCCTGCATCCACTTTTATTAAAAATTACTAAGTGTTGAATACTCTGTTAACTGACCCATAGCTTTTTTTTCCGTCGACAACTTTCCTTTTTTTGTGTTTTGGTAGGTACACGTGGGTTGTTGTGAGTCAGCCAGCATTTACACGCGTACAGTAATGGGTTATGGCATGTGGGCTTTGACACAAGAGGATTTTCAAAGAGTTGTTCAGCAGATTTTTGGCAAGGAAGGGATATGAGTTGGCCTGATGCTAGGTAAGCATGTGTGGTGCAATTTAGGGTTATAACAGTAGGGAGGTCCACATCGAAACTAAAAATGTGGCTAATTATTGGAAATAGTCATTTTACAAATTGAATAAGTAAAAGATGCATTTTGGAGAACATGATACTTCGTACCTACGGACCTGTGGACCTAGAGACTAGAAAAAGGTTATCGTATGGTAAGTGGCCCCGCATCCACTTTTATTAAAAATTACTAAGTGTTGAAAAAGTGAAAAAGGTACATTTTGGGAAACAAAAACGTGTGAAGCGCATTTTGGGGAATGTGGGATTATGGACTTTAGACCTGTGGACTTGGAGATTTAGGAAAAAGTTGACAGATGGTATGTGGCTCCGCATCCACATTTCAAGAAAATGACTAAGTATGAAAAAATAAAAAGTGCATTGTGGAGGATGAAGAACTAAGAGGTGAAAAATGTAGGTGATGCAACTTTGAACCTACAGACAATGCAGATCCAAGACTTATGCTACCCCCACTCTGCATTACTTGAAAATCAACGAAGTGTTGGAAATATTTTGATAAAAGAGAAAAATACTAAAATAAAATAAATAAGAGAAAAGACAAGGAAAAATGATATGGATGGTTAAATGAAAACACAAATTTGATCACAAATGTGGATCAACAGTATTCCATCTATATTCCTCTTCGACATCTTTAATGAAACAAAAAAACATATATTTATATATCTATAAGTAATAAAATAAAAATAAATTAACCTACAAGTGAATATAATAAATCAACATACCTTTTTGAGTTCAACAAAAAATTGTTTCAAACCTAGGTGGTAGGAGTGGGTGGGGTACTCTATGACCCTGGACGAAATGTCAAGTTCACATTCGCTTGGAATATCGAACAAGACACTACTAATCAAATCGAAGCTTATGCACTCTACCAAGGTTTATATTTGTCCAATTCTCAGGGCATCCACGATATTAGAGTTATAGAAGACTCAAAAAATATTACCATTCATGCAAGGATGAAAACTCTCAAAGTAACATCCATATTAGATCAATATTTCTTATAATAAAAAAGGAGAATTAGGCGTTCCACAATGTTGAGATCCTTCATGTTCTTAGGCTTAATAACAAGGAGGCAAATCATTATGCAAACCAAGAAGCTAGGGAAAAATTTGGGGTTATTAATATCAATGCCCCCCCCTCATTTTATCCAATCCTATGAGTCATTGCATTGAATTGAAGTTAAAATAACATAGTACTTCACCCATGGTCGAAAACAAGTCGGTACATGAGTCAGGAGGAGAGCCACCTGCTTCTCATGCACCACCCCGATTTTTTCATAAATCCTTTGGTACTACATGGTCTTTCTCCCCTCTTCATTTTCTACCACTGGGTGCATGTGGGAGGGATTGTCACATCATGGAAGTAATTATATGTACCTACAATATTTCCCGCATGTAGTTAAAGATATCAGAGATTCATCTGATGTCAACGTCATTCACTCGTGTGGGGTTTTGTTATAGTGAGATGGTTCTTATGCATTATGTCATTATCGACCTATTGGGAGCTACTCTGGGTGGTTACTTTGGTGTTTTAGCCCTACAAGTTTGATTCTCCCTGGGTGTTCTGAGAATCATGGTGAAAGGTAATTTCAGAAGTTGAACCAAGAAGGTCGACATGATGGAGGAGGAAATAGGGCATTTTCTCACTATTGTCCAATCTCTGCAAATGTTATTCAACATGCTCTCATCCTAGGTTCTTATGGTTCTTGAATTCTCTCTCCAAAAACATCAAATTATTCAACAACTTTAGGATGATTGTTCTATTCTCCCAACAAAAATTGAGGAACTTCACCTCCAACCAAGCCATGATTTACCCCCATAGTCAAATATTGGCATTTCTGAAGCAACGTCATCTCAAGTCAAGGATCTTCCTCAGATGGATTTAAATGGTCATGCTCTAGGTTTTGGCTAATATTCCTCATTTAGGAATGGTTTTACCTTATCTTTATAGTTGATGATTTATTTTTTCACTCATATCCTAGGGGTTTTCTTTAGAATCTATACAATTCAGTACTATGGAAAATTCTATGTATCAAAATTCTTTGTCTTTTAGGAAGTTGGCATTTTGGTGTATGGGTTTGAGAAGTTTTGAAGCTCACTCTCTGAATTTTTGGACATGTTTTATCAGTATGACATATTTATAATCTATTTTAAATTAATGAAATAATTCCCCTTTTACTATTAAAAAAAACAAAAAATTGTTTCAATACCGTTGTAGAGCTTGAATCTTGATAGTTGAGTCTAACATCATCCAAGCTTTATTCATTCAACATTTTAACCATTTTTTCTTGTATTCTCATATAAACCTTGTGACTAAATAAATATAATAAATAATGTTATAATGATATATATAATAAAATACTTAAAACATTAATATATTAAATTGAAAAACCACATTTTCTAATCCTAACATAAATAAAAAATAACTCAACAAGCTTACTTTTGAAATTCAATAGACATTTCTTGCATTCATAATTCACACATCCATACATCTCATAATATCTCTATGATACATGTTTCATCTTTCACTCCTTGCATCTATTTCCAAGGTGTTATAGTCATATCTTATTGTGGATTCTTGATTTCAGTACATGTCTTACTTTCAATAAATGTTAAGGATTTAAAATTCTTAACCCTTTGATTTTTTATACCAATATTCTCCCTTGGGATGAAGATCTCATATAGTGAATCCCATGTCTATCTACTTATAAATCCAAATTGAAAAAAACTATCTACAAATTTGAATGCATCACTTCCTTTGTGAATTTTCACTTTTACATTTTCTTCATCAATTGGGAAACCTATTCCTATACAACATTGCTTTTAAAAATTAGCACCAAACTTTTATCTATCTCCACCACATATTTCTTGAAATTCATTATGGACAAATCTCACCCTTTACATGAAATTCACGGAAATCTTGTACTCATTATTTGTGTTATGATCCCATGTCAATAAATTTGCTTCTACATATGTTAAACCAACATAAATGATACATTTGACTATTTCAAAAAGAAAGTTATTGGGATACTCTTGCATCACTTCTTGTCTAGCCTCTATAGAATTATTTCCTATATTCACATAATATTTATAGTAGAAACATTTTGATATATCAAATGCATCCCTACTAGGAACCTCCATTGGGTCATCAAGAACTAGGTAGTCAATCATATGTGCATATGGATTTTACCTAATCAATATTTTCAAGTTGTGAATATGCAAGTGATGTGGATTTGTAATTTGGTATTCTTCTTACCCTTCTGTGGGTTTATAAAGTTGTTTCAAATTCAACCGAAATGCATGGCCCTCATCAACCAAGTTTTTCATCCTCAATCGATCTCGAATGGTATTTTGTGTTGTTTTCATAATACCCTCATCTAGATAAACAAATGGTGTTATGATTTCATTACTTCCTTTAGAAATTTTATAATCATATTCAGAGCTACCCATGACTTCTTCATTTTCAACAACATTAGATTTCCTCCTTTTATGGTTTAAGGGAGTTTAATGTAAATCAACAATATCTTCATGATTAATAGGAACAAAATCATCATCATGCATAGTTCTTTTTCATTTCTCATGTTTATTCTTCTTGTGAGTAAAAGTGGTAACCTCATTGGCACCATAAACATCATCTTCATTTGGAGTTTCCACATGTTGAAATGTAACCTTTCTAACCTTCTTAAAATGATGGTTTTTTTGTCTTCTTTCTTGTTCTAGTGTGTCTACTCTTGCAGCTTCAACTTGTTTTATTCTTTGTTTCCTTTTCCTTACTTGTTGTTTCTTATCGATATGAAAGGCACTTATGACTTCCATGATATTTTTCTCTGTAGATTAAATCCCCACCAACATGTGTAAAATTCGCATAGAAATATCCCGTAAAATAAAAATATAACATTGTGGTGTTAAATAAGTTTTAAAAATTATCATGATACTTATAATAATACATGATACGAAAATAAGAATAAACAAACTTACATTGTATTTCTCAATGTTTTGCACGATAGATGCACACAGTTCTGTAAAACCTTTTTTCCTATTATAATTGTTCATTTTTAGACAATTGTAGATTTTAACCTTGTACAATTATTTACTGCAAGCATACTTTCAGTAAAATAACATAAAAGATACAATGGAAAATACAAACATTATACAGGGATTTTCCCCTAGAAACCCAAACCAGGATAACCAACATATTCTATATCCATTCATAGTGAAACATTGTTTACAATAAAATATACATATAGGAGCCAATGACATCCAAAACCCTAACCCAATGACCTGGATTAGTCAACAACCCTAATTCATTAACCGAAAATAGAAAACCATCTACAAAAACCATGTGCTGAAAAAACCGCCCAACAATGGACACAAAAATCGAGGCGACATGAAAAACAAAGAAAACATGCGACATATTTCTTGAGGAAAAACAAATTTCTCTGGGGCACTGCCCCTGAACCCCCACGTAGGGGGGCTATCTCCCCCCTCAAACCTTCCACGCGCCTGGCGCAATGTAGAAAACACTATCACTAGTCATGCAAAGAATATAACACATACCCAACATTCTCCCATTTGTTTTTTTCTTTGCATACATGGGGTTATAGGGTTACATAGTCAACAATCCAGCCCATAGATCCTCTACACCAAGAGAACTTCTCAGTGCTCACAGATTTTGTTAATGAATCTGCAACATTCTTTAAAGTGTTCACCTTCATCAGCAACACTGATCCAAGTGGATTTCGGTGGCCTCCCACCTATTCCAACTAGTTCATTTTGGCAGTTTTCGAGTTTGGCAATTTGTTTCCTAGTTTTCGGGTCCCTGACTTGCGGAGCCAATTTGAGTCCCTAAACAACGTTTTTAGGGCTCGCCACAGTCGAAAATGACCTTTGATAGATAGCAGAAAATTGTGTAGTCCTCAGATAGACCTTTCCAACAGGCTATTGTGTGCCTAAAACATAAACCATATGAAAACGTTATGACCCCGGGAAGTTGATGTACTAACTTACACAAATGGGGACCACATGAATTTTGGTGCTTCATATCCTAGGGTTAGGTATTTGGATGTCTAAGGTTTTTGACATTCCTATTTATTGTAAAAAAGGCCTTCATAGCCTCATTGTAATCATCGTCTTGAGAATGAGTACAACCGTCACATATCTTCTCAGAGATAAGCCGCCACTATTCCAATAAGCTTGTTTTCCGCTGCATTTTACAGTTTCAGCTTATTTCCTTATTGAATAGAAAACCAATTTTACTATATATATGTTATTCTGTGTTAATCATCTTTTAATAATTTGTATTCATTTAGTCCTTCTCATAAAATATGGATCAGTGGTATCAGAGTGGACTGCTCCTTGTCATCTTAATGCATGTCCCCAATGAGGTCAGGGTACAAAGAATTGGGTCCCGAGCTTGTTTCTCTTGAGGACAAAATCTCTCGCACGCCCAAACAATCTCTCATGGCAGGAGAAAAGAAAGATGATGGGACAGGAGATCCTTTCAAGTCAAAAGAAGGTCTTTTTGAATGGTTGGTCATGCCCTTTGGTTTGACAAATGCTCCAACAAATTTTACAAGGATGATGGACGATATCCTGTGACCTTTCACCAGTACTTTTGTAGTGGTGTATCTGGATGACATCCTCATTTATAGCAAGACTTGGCCAAAATACTTGCATCATATTCAACAGGTTCTGCACACCTTGCGGCAGCACAAACTATATGCAAACTTGTAAAAAATCTCCTTCGGCATGTACATGGTCCATTACTTAGAATACATCGTTGATCAACATCGCGTGCATGTGGATCGAGCCAAGATCTAGGTCATTCGTGACTGGCCAGCCCCAACCACACTCACTGAGCTTCGAGGCTTCTTGGGCCTCACCAATTTCTATCACAGGTTCATGTTGGGATTCTCTCATATCGCATGGGCCCTCAGCCAAGTAACCTGAGGTGGCAGTAAGGAAAAAATTTTGTGGGGCCTATCCCAACAACAAGCCTTTGATGACTTGAAGCAACTTTTGTACTCATCCCCATTACTTTCATTACCGGACCTACAACATCCTCTTGAGATCGAGACAGATGCTTCAGACTATGTTGTGGGTGTTTTTCTCACTCAACATGGCCACCTCGTGGCATATCATAGTGAGAAACTATCAAATGATGCCCATAAGTACCCTACTTACGACAAATAAATGTAATCCATTGTGCAAGGCTATTGCCAGTGGAGACATTACATTCTTGGGAAGGAGTCAGTCATCCAAACTTATCACAAGTCACTACAGTTCATGCATACCCAAGGAAAATTGAAAAATGACTGCCATCATAAGTGGTCCACATACTTACAACAATTCCACCTCAACATCAAGTATAAAATAGAAAGTACCAACCGAGTTGATGATTGCCTCATACAAACTCTAGTCATGGAACTCACCACTGTGCTAGACTCTTGTGGCCAAGAGACCTCCAGATGGCCCCACCTCTATGACACAGACCCTGACTTCTCCACCACCTACCAAATGTTGGGATAAAACTCAATGGTCACTAATTTCCATCTTGAGGATGGGATGTTGTGTCGTCTAGGCCATATATGTGTTCCATCAAGAGAGTGCATGAAGCTGATTTGGGAAGCTCACTATAGTCAGGTGGCAGGACACTTTTCTACCAAAACGACAGTGGCAGTGCTGTAGAAAAATGTCTACTAGCCGAAACTTTGACAAGATGTTGGCAAGTATATTAGGTCCTGCACCACCACTAAGAAAAAGGGCATGTACACCCCTCTTCCTAATCCTGACAAGTCATGGGAATCCATCTCAATGGACTACATGTTGGGCCTCCCATCCACCAAGAGGGGAAATGACTGTGTTTTTGTGGTTGTTGATCTCTTTTCCAAGATGGTGATTATGGTCACCTGCAAGAAGAAAATCATTGTAGAGGCCACTTCCAAGATCTTCTTTGAACACGTTTGGGTACATTTTGGGATCCCAAAAACCATTGTCTCATATCAGGATAGTTGGTTCCTCAACACATTCTGGTCAAGCCTCTGGTCACTTCTAGATACCAAGCTCACCAAATCCACTGCCTTCCACCCCCAGAAAGATGGCCAAATTGAGGTCATCATTCAGATGATCGTACATATCCTGCACATGTACAATTCCAATCACCCTCACACATGGGATGAGAGTCTTTCCTATGTCCAACATAGCTACAACCGAGCCCTTCATAAATCAACTGGCCATAGTCCCTTTCAGGTGGGGTTGAGATTCCAACCATTGGGCCCCATAGATGTTGCACTACTCCTGGCGACCACCTTGGCTAACTCATCCATTGCTCCACTAGAAGTTGAAAAATCCACCCAGTTCATTGAGCGGATCTAGCACATCTGCCAATAGGTTCAGGATATTTTACATAAGCCTAATGCCAAGTACAAGTAGCGCCATGATCAACACCAAGTGCCACATAAGTTTCAGGTGGGCGACAAATTTTGGTTTCACTTGCAGAAAGAACACCTTATAAAGCCCCATCAAAATCTTTGCCCACTCTGGTATGGGCCATACACCATCACAAAGGTTGTGGGTGACAATTATTTTGCACTCAAGATTCCCCCTTTCTTGGCCTGCACCCAGTCTACAATGTGGCTCTCCTTCGGCCATATTTCCCACCATTATTGGATGCCTCAGAGATAGCAGAGCAGTTGACACCAAAAGAGATCAACCCTAACTTCACGCAAAAGGAATCTAGTGATCATATTGTGGACACACAAATCAAGGGCATCCGACAGCAAAGGATCCATATTTATCGAGTTGTCAAAGCAGGGAAGTCGTTGCACCAAGGCAAGTGGCTCACCCGGGGCCAAATTCAAGAGAAATTTCCTCATCTGGTGGGGGAACTCAATGCAATGGATACCATTTCTTCCTAAGGGGGGAGGATTTATCCAGACAGATTTCGGTGTCCGCCGACCTATTCCAACTGGTTCATCTTGGCAGTCTTTTTCCTAGTTTTCGAGTCCCTGACTTGCGGGGCAATTTTGAGGCCCTAAACAACATTTTTAGGGCTCACCACAATCGGAAATGGATCGTATAAAAATGTGTATTCCTCAGATAAACCTTTCCAACTGGCTATCATGCGCCTAAAAAAAATATCGTATGCAAAAGTAATGACCCCGGGAAGTTGATGTACTAACTTATCCAAACAAGGCCCACATGACTTTTGGCACTTCATCTCCTAGGGTTAGGTTTTTGGATGTCTAGGGTTTTGGGAATTCTTGTTTATTGTAAAAAGGCATTCAAAGCCTCGTTGTAATCATCTTCTTGTGAATGAACGCAACCATCACATCTCTTCTCAGAGATAAGTTGCCACCATTCCAACAAGCTTGTTTTCCACTGCATTTTACAGTTTCATCTTATTTCCTTATTGAATAGAAAACTCGTTTTATTGTATCTTTGTTATTCTGTGTTAAGCATATTCTAATAATCTATATTCATTTCACCCTAGTCATAAAATCCAGATCAAACACTTTCTTTTCTTCAACCATGTCTCTCACAAAGTGATATTGAATATCAATATGCTTTGTCTTTGAATGATAAGTCGGGTTCCATGCTAAACAAATTGCACTATGACTATCACAATCTATCCTTACAACTTGTTGTACCAAACCAATACTTGAAAACACTATTTGTAACCATATTTCTTCCTTACTTGCATGAGTGGATGCCATGTATTCAGCTTCTATAGTTGAAAGTGCCACTACAACCTGTCTTTTGCTCATCCAACTAATTGTTCCTCCAAATGGGTTAAACACATACCCGCTTGTAGATCTCCTACGATCTAGATCTCCAACCCAGTCTGCATCCAAAAAGCCATGTATGTCCAACACTTTGTCCAATCCTGATCTTCCTTGGTAGCACAATCCATAGCTAGCAGTGCCATGCAAATACATGAAAACCCTTTTTACTGTTGTCGAATGCTCCTTCTCTAGTTTTGACATATACCTGCTCAAAACTCCCACTACATGTGCAATGTTCGGTCTAGTACATATCATTGCATATATCAAACTACCAAATGCACTTGCATATAGAACAAGAGACATTTCCTCCTCCTCTTCCTGTGTCTTAGGACACTGATCCACAAATAACTTTACACCAATAGGAATAGGAACCTTGACCAGTTTACATTCCTGCATATTAAACCTCTACAATATTGTCTTGACATATTTTCTCCGATTTAACAACAACTTCCTCTTTTTCCAATCTCTTTTAATTTCCATACCCAAAATGAAATTTGAAGCACCGAGATCCTTCATGTAAGATTTAGAGGACAACTGAGTTTTCACATCTTGGATAGTCTCCTTGTTGTTTCCAATAAACAACATGTCATCCACATACAAGACCAAATAAATCAAATGATCACCAATTAATTTAAAATGCACACAATGATCCTCTTTGCTTCTTGTGAAGCTAAGTCCGAGCATATAAGTATCAAAATTTTGATACCACATCCTTAGTGATTGTTTTAAACCATACAGGGAATTTTTAGCTTGCATACCAACTCCTTCTTTCCCTTCACAACAAATCCCTTTGGATGCTTCATATAGATTTCTTCTTCCATATCCCCATGTAGGAATGTTGTCTTCCCATCCATCTGTTCTACTTCAAAATCAAAAGAAGAAATAACAGATAACAAAAATATTATAGAAGTTAACTTGGTAACATGAGAAAAAATCTCACCAAAATCAATTCCCTCAACCTGAGAATAACCCTTTGCTACTAATTGGGCTTTGTATTTATCCACTTTTCCTTCTGCATTCTTCTTCCTTTTAAATACCCATTTTCTACCAGTGGTATTTCTTCCATTCGACAACTCCACTAGATCCCAAGCCTCATTCTTATCCAACGATGCCATTTCTTCATCCATGGAAATTTTCCAGAGCTTTTCATCCTCTGAATCCACTGCCTCCTTGACAATTCTAGGATCATCATCAGTAATAGACAAAGAAAACTTTGAATGGAAATCAGATGGAGTATACTTTTATGGTAGCCTTCTTTGTCGAACCGATCTCCTCAATACTAGAGTATGAGAATCTTCTTCTTCTAATTCTTGTTCTTCTGTAGAGTTTGATTCATCATCCTTTAAATCAAATTATATTTTCTCTGGTTCTTCCTTACTTGGTAGGACTTCTTGTTTAACAACATCCTTCATTTCTATAAATACCACATCTCAGCTATACACAACCTTTTTAGTTTATGGGTTCCAAAGCTTATAATCTTTGAGACTATCTTTATACCTTCAACCATACCTTTACTGTTTAGTAGGCAAAGACCCTTCTCTCTAATATGCCTCAGTCTTTGATGTCACGTCATAACCTTTTCTCTAGAGACTGTAGGAGTTATTTCTTATTCAACTCCAATATCAAGAACAATGGAACTATTACACCTATCACTAATAGTGCTTTGTTGCATCTTATATAGAGTTCCAAACCAAACTGCCTTCAACAACATTATTTCTCCTCGAACCATCCTGCAGCTTTCCTTTCCAAATATTGTTTTTACCCCTGCATCATCCATTTTGATTACATAAATCAAATTTCTGGCCAAACCTAAGATGTGTGGAACACCAGGTAGTGTTCTAATCCTTCCATCTATGAGCCTCAACTTGACTTTTCATTGTCCTATGATTTTGTTTTTCGATTCATCACCTAGGAAAAAATCACCTCCATCATACCTTTCATATTCACATAACCACTCCATGTGGGGAGTCATATGAAAGGATGCACCTGAGTCAACCAACCATGCCTCATGATCTACATGAATTCTAGAAGAATCCAAGTGTTATAACCCTATAATTTATAGGATCAACTGGTGACTGAAAATTTTTATCCTTTTATTGTTTTGGTTGCCAAATG
>CBVK0102064347.1:0-19220 GCA_900067695.1 Picea abies
AATATATATACGCATATAATTAGCCCTGTTCATTCATTCGAATCTATTAAATTTTAAAACATATGTATAAGCATATAATGACTCTGCTCAAGTTTGATATATATACATAGACGCAGATAATAGCTCTGTTCATTCATTCGACGTTGTTCAAGTTTGATATATATATATATATGTGTGTGTGTGTGTATATATATATATATATATATGACTCTATTTAAAGTTTGAAATATATATACACATATAATCAGCCCTGTTCGTTCATTCGAATCTATTCAATTTTAAAACATATGTATAAGCATATAATGACTCGATTCAAGTTTGATATATATATATATATATATATATATATATAATGATTATGTTCGCTCATTGATACCTATTCGCTTCTGATTAAAATTTGATTCTGGAAAATAAATCTGCATTTAAATCCTATAGTCTATTCACTGAATTTCGAACAGTCTATATCTAGGATCTTGCATGTGTACCAGCATTAAGAATCTCACTATAACATTGACCAATTCGTTCCACAGTGGTAGAATACTGAAAATTTAAGTACATAAAAGACTCACAACAGTTACACGATCATTAAAGTAGCTACTAGAACTCTTCCGTGTAACGATAACATGAACAGTAATTTCAATATAAAAAATCATTCAGACAGATAGAGTTTAGGGTACATATATGAACTAGTCTTGCAGAGAAAACAAAGGGAATAACCACATTCCTCCCAACCGTAGAATCGAGCAACCATGATTACTTGCCTGATTCACCCCTAGCCTAACCATGAGTCCATAAGGGTGAACTTGGAAAATCCCTCTACAACATTGTCCTTCAATTCAGTCCCCTTTTTCCTTGCCTCATACCCTTCCAGTGTTCATAATAGCAAGTGAAAAAGGAAAAGCCCCAAAACAGACTTATTTGCAGCATACTTAGCAGCGTCCTGCCTCCTTGCATATGCTTCTTTGTAACTTGCCTAGGTCTTTTTTTCCTTCTTTGGAATTTTCGCAGCTTCCTAAATCCCTGATTTTCAGGGTTTGCCAATGGCCACATCATTCATTTTCCACTTGTACAAATCAGCCCAGGGGTAGTTCCAACATGGTCCCCACTCATGGAGTCATCATCAGCTACTTTTAACATGGTTGTTCCATTTGTCTTCTTGCAATTAATATAAAATATTTTGTTTTCAAACAAGTGTCATTGTCAAATATTTAGTTGTGTCAAATCAGAGTCATGCCCAATAGTCATAATAATTTATTACAATTAACAAATTCGAAATTCGGAATTGCCATAAATGGAAAAAAATTTCCAAACTCGAATTTACCAAAAATGGAATAATTTCTCATAAATTTAAATTTCCAAATTATTTTATTTTGGGGGATGTCACATCCTCTCCCCCTTCAGTAAAAAAATGTCCTCGGTGTTTGTTCCTCTCTTGGAACAAGAATGGATGAGATTTCTGCATATCTCCTTCCAACTCCCAAGTGGCCTCCTCAAGACTAAAGTGCTTCCATTGCACCTTTACCTGAGCGATGACTCTATTTCGAAGCGTTATTTCTCTCTAGTCCAGAATGTGGAGGATTTCCACCTGGAATTCACCTTCAGGTTCCACCCGTACCAAGTTCCAATCAATCATAAGAGTAGGGTCATGAACATGATTTTTTAATAACTAAACATGAAATACATTATGAATTCCTATATTTGTTGGCAATGCAAGTTGATACGCTATGGGTCCAAGTCGAGCTATTATCTCGAATGGCCCACAGAACCTGGGTTCCAATTTGGCATAGTTTCCTAGCTTCAATGAGCTTTTTCAGGCTTTGACCTTCAAGTATACATGGTCTGCCGCTTGAAACTCTAAGTGTCTTCTTTTCAAATCTGCATAGCTCTTCTGTCTGTCCTATGCTTCCTTCAAGTTTTCTTGTACCTTTCTCACCATGTTCTTCATTTCTTGGAGCATTTCTATTCCAGCCATGAGTCTGTCATTCAGGTTATCCCAACTCATTGGAGTCGTACACTTTCTACCATACAATACTTTGAAAGGGCTCAACTTTGTTGAAGTTTGGTATCAATTGTTATATGCAAATTCTACCAAGTGTATATAATCCACCCACTTGTTTGGTTTGGTTCTTACGTACATGTGGAGCATATCCTCTATGATTTGTTTTGTACTTTCAGTTTGTCCATCCGTTTGTGGATGATAACTTGTACTGAAATTCAAGTTGGTATTGAGCGCTGCAAACAATTCCTTCCAAAAAGCGGATGTGAATTTTGCGTCTCTATCTGAAATCACCATTTTAGGAATACCATGCAGTCTAAAGATTTCTTTCATGAATATTTCAGCGATGTTTATAGCTTTAAAATAGACTTTACAGGAATTAAGTGTGCAGACATACTATGTTTATCAAACACAACCATGATGGAGTCATTCTATTTCTGAGTTTTAGGCAAACCTGTTATAAAATCGAGTGATATAGTCTCCCATTTCCATTCTCGTACTGGTAATGGTTGTAAGAGGCTGGCTCGATGCTGGTGTTCGGCTTTAACCTGCTGACAATCTTGGCACCTAGCCAATTATTCCGTTGTTTTGCCCTTCATATTAGGCCAAAAAATAGTCTCCTAAGTGTTGTTATCATTTTATGGTAACCTGGGTGACCAGAGTATGGCTTCTTATGGACTTCTTCCAAGATTGTTAATTTTAACTCTGCTGAATCTGGTATGTAAAGTCTATTTTTAAATCATAGCAACCCTTTCTTGTCAATACTTAGGTCTGGTTTATCTGAGTTTGCAGTATTATTTGGTAGTTCTTCCATTATTTTAGTATAATTTTTGTCATCAACCCCTACCATATTTATTCTTTCTTCTAGATCACTATCTGCCTTGCTAATATTCATCTCAAATAATCCATGGATTCTTCTACTTAGAGCATCAACTACATTATTTTCCTTGCCCTTGATATGTCTAACCTCGAAGTTGAATTCTCTTAAGAAGGATAACCACCTTGCTTGCCTTGTGTTAAGATATGGTTGGTTAAACATATATTTCACCTCACTGTTGTCCGTTAATAATAGGAATCTTCTACCCATTATGTAGTGTCGCCACATCTTTAAGGCATGTATTATTACTGCTAATTCTAAGTCACGCGTGACATAATTGCGCTCGTGTTCTTTTAATTTCTGGGACTCATAACAAATAACGTGTCCTTCCTGGGTTAGGACACCACCTAGCCATTCTTTACTTGCATCGACACATACAATGAAGTTTTTATCTCGGTCTACTACTTTCAATATGGGTGTCATTGTCAATAATTCCTTTAGTTTGTTGAAGATGCCTTGACATTTCTCTGACCAATTAAACCTAGTTCCTTTCTTTTGTAATGATGTGATAGTGTAGGCTATCTTGAAAACCCTTCTATAAACCTGTGGTAGTATCCAGTGATTCCCATGAATGACCATATATCTGCTACATCTTTAGATACCAGCCATTCCATAATGGATTTCATCTTTTCCGGGTCTATGGCAATGCCCTCTACTGAAATTACATGTCCAAGATAATGTATTTCTTTCTGATAGAAAGCACACTTGTCAAAATTGGTGTACAATTTGTGCTTCCTTAACATTTGCAAAACTATTCTTAAGTTTTCCTCATGTTCGTCCTCCGTCTTTGAATAGACTAGGATATCGTCGATGAATACTACCACAATCTTTTACAAGTACTCACTGAAGATACTATTCATTAGACACATAAATGTGGCTAGGGAATTAGTGAGTCTGAATGGGATGACTACAAACTCGTATTGTCCATATCTTGTCGAAAATGTTGTTTTGTTTATGTCCTCGTCTTTTATCCAAACTTAATGATAACCGGATCGTAAATCCAATTTTGAAAAGATCTTGGCCCCCCTACTTGATCAAATAGATCATTTATCCTTAGTAAGGGATATTTATTCTTAATAGTCATTTTTTTCAGTTGCTATAATCGATACATAATCTTAGAGTACCATCCTTCTTTTTCACAAAGAGGACTAGATCTCCCCAAGGTGAGACACTTGGTCTGATATACTCTTTATCCAATAATTCATGTAGTTGCATTTTTAATTCTATCAGTTCTAGTAGACTCATCCAGTAAGGTTCCTTTGAGATAGGGGCAGAACCAGGTAATAGATATATGGAGAAGTCTATTTCCCTTCTAGGGGGTAATTCCGGTATCTCATCCACAAACATGTCTCTGAAATCACGTAGGACAACAAAGTCTTCTAACTTTGGCTTATCCTTATTTTCTACTAAACTCATCACTTGGATGGCATAAACTTGACATCCTTTTCTCACACATTTCTTTAGTTGCATTGCTGAAATTTGTCTGACTCATATTGGTTTTGGCATACCTTCATCTATCCTGGTGGTGCCATAATCATCTTTATAACTAAGTATCTTTGTATAACAATTTAATATTGCTTTGTGTCATTCCAACCAGTCCATCCCAATGATCATATCGTAAGATCCTAGTGGTAGGATGTTCAGATCAGTTCTTAGAGTTTGACCATCTATGCTAAATTCAAAATCTGAGATATAGTCGATTTCTTTCCTTTTTGTACATGTCGCTAGTTGTACAAGCCATGATTTTGCATGCTTCAGTCTCTTAATTTTTTTTGACTCTACTATCTTCGGAGTAATATAACTTAATGTTGATATGGGGTCAATTAAAACAGAAATTCGAGTGTCATGGATTTTACCTTCGACTTCTACCACTGAGGACTTGTGGTCAGCTTGTCGTCCATCGATGGCTGCATTTATCCGATGTAGGCTCCTAGCCACGTCTCCTACTATCGAGGCTTCTTGCAGGTTATGACCAACAATTCTATTTGTTGAACTCAAACCTAGGTAGTTCCTCCTGAGATGAGGCTCTTCGCATTCCCAACATTTTAATGGCTCACGGGGGTTGTCCCCAAACCTCCTCATTCCCAGGTTTACCAGTTTTCCGCTTCCTTGCATATTTAGAGGGTTGGAGTGAAAATCCTTTCTCGAAAAGCTCTTTTTTGTATTTTGATAAGGATCTAGTTGATACCCCTTCTTCTGCTGGTTCATTCGATCTTGTTTCTTATCCTTCCAAGCTTTGGAAAACTTTTCTCATTGTTTATATTGATCAAAGCACATTCGCGTTTTTCTAAATACTTCGCTTAAGGATTTGGGGTTGTCAAACTCAATTCTATCCTTGTAGCACAGTGGTAGACCACTTAGAAATCACTGAATCTTTACTTTATCCTCCTGGATGTACGGTACAAACCTTAGCAGATCCAAAAATTTATTTATAAGGTCCTCCATTGTCATCTGTCTGAGTCGTAACTCATAAAATTATTTTGTCTTCCTTTCGTAGTAATTTTCGGAAAGGTATTGTTTCTTGAAATACTTCTTAAATTCAAACCATTACAACTATTTCTCCTTTAGGCCCTTGGCCAATTTTAGATCTTGCCACCAAATATTGGCCTTCCCTTTCAGATTGTAGATGGCCATCCTGACCTTCATGTTGTTGGAATAGTTGTAGATTTGGAAATACTTTTTGATGTCCAACAACCATGCGTCTTCTTCTTCTCCTGTCTTGGATTCCCCGTCAAAGACAACAGGTTTAATATTTTTAAATTCTCCTTCAAGGTGATCTACTTGTTTTCTTTTTCTGTCAGTTTTTGTTCCATCTTCAGCTGGCAGTGTTCCTTCAGACGAGTTGTCTCTTTTTTCTGTTTCTGGCCCTGATTTCTTGGAGGCTCTTTTGTTGACTTCTTCATCGTTATTATTATCTTTTGGGATTTTCTTGGTCACTATACTACATAGCAGGACTTCGTTTATCTCCTGTTGTTATTGTCGTGCCTTCTTCAATTTTTCATTGTCAGCTTTAAAGATATGTAGCTTGATGATCAGGTTCCTCACTGTTTCCAACACTTCTGTGGGTGATCTTCCATCACTATTCTGCCTTGTATCTCCAGGAGGTCCTTGTTGTGGATCTTCTTCCATCCTGTTTTCTGCATTGTCTCGAGCTGCCATACTTATTCACCAAAACATAAAAACTTTTCTATTTGTAACCACACAATTTATTAGTTTTGGAAAAAAAACAATTATATACTAAGCACTACAGTGGTCCTATTTAGACCTATTTTTGTAACTTTCGCTTTGATACCATATGTAATGTACCTCAAAATTCTCATGTAAAAAAAAAAAAAAAATCGGTGGTACAATATTTGCTACTCAATTTCGTTTGATCCACTCGTGAGCCAGGTACTTACACTTTTTTTTTTTTACTTGCATGACCTTATAAAATGCTAGCTTAACACACTTGGCTTAAGTTTAATACCCTTGGCTTAGTATCTTACACAAAATTTGAAAGCAAGTATATTCTAAATCTTACTTTATTATAATGCACGCACTACCTATACTCAAGGATGGGGGTTTTAGTCCCTTTGTGTTTAATAGAATCAGACTATGCACATGAAACTGTGTCTCGATTTTAAAACCTCATGCACTACATAACTGTGTCAACATCAGTCTTTAAGTCGTGATAGGAAAGGTTATTACAGAGGGTAATAATTGTTTTCGAAAAAGGTTTCCAAGTGTTTTCCTTTGATGGTTCTACTTTCGTTATGTTACAAATTGTCCCTCCCATAATGAACCGAACACGATTATGTCCACATCATTCTCCACCCAACTGAATCTAACTAACCCTTCTCCGCTAGCCAGAGTAACAAAACAATAATTTCATGGTTTGGCAGTCGACTAGTTCATTGGACAGTCATAGTTTTATTGTTTGTTTTACTTCGTATCTCCTCCATTTAGGGTGGCGGATATACCTGTGAGGAGGAGTTTAAGACTCTTCTAGGGAATTAATTAAGGGTCCTACAATCTGCAGCCCCGATGTTTCTTCCTTCTACTCTTTCCAATCTGGATACGCCAGCTTTCCCTAGAGTAAGGTATTGTACTTCTCATGTTGTAAAGAGTATAATCGCGCCTCTTAGGTTTTTGGCAGTCTCATTTCTCCCTTGATCCTTCAAAGGGAAGGACTCTTTATCATGCAACTTCCACATTGAAACATCTACCGCCTCCATGAGAAACCCTTGGTACAGTCAACAACAATGTTGTAACAACCAAATATTTCTAAACATCATTAAGTTTCATAAGAAATTTATTTCATAAACCGAGACAATAACTTCATAGCATAGTATTGATTTTCATAACAACAACTTCAGTAACTTAGGTTTATCAATGAATAATGATTTCATGGCAGAATGAAATAAATACATAACTTAAGAAATTACCTGGTTCTGATGCTAATTTATGTTGCCTTGTTGCCTTGCTATTGCCTTCCTACTACCTGATTCACAAATCAACCCTGCCACAAACAAAGAATAACTACCCAAACCTACTGTCCTCCCTGCCAACTAGGAAAACTACCTAGCTCCAGGATATCTATGGATATCCTGGTCCCCGTGCCCAAAACCTCTAGCAACTTGGTGTATCATCTGATCAAAACCCACAGTCCCAAACTCTCTGCTCACAACAAATCTCATAGTCCTCTGAATCCATTCCCCTCATCCTCTGTTGCCATGCCCCTCACGTCCACTTCTTTTTTTTTCCCTTATTCCCCTTCACCAACTCATGCAGTTACTTCTTCAACCACCCCCGTGCATGTCCCTTATCCTTCCTTTAATGTTTATCTTATCGAAATGAACAACTTATCCCTTGTTGGGTACGTAACCATATTATAACATATATCACTGATCTCTTAGATTTATTTCTCAGGTCATTAAATGTAATCTGTAGTTAAATTATTACTTAGTTAACCACAATTATATTCTTTAATTAATTAATAACTCACTTTATTAAGATCATTAAATAATATTTGTTTAATTAATAACTTGTTACCACAATTAATCCCCTAATTAGTTTTACTTTATAATTCTTAAACATTTTTCCAACTAGGGTCGTTACATACACCCACCCTTCAGGAAACTTTGTCCCGAAGTTAAGGTATCTGATGGTATAAAGGAAAAGAGCATGGTTCACACATTCACAACAAGTAACTGACATTATCTGTAAGTAAGTCAAGAAAGCTCATACATACTAGTGTATATGTACAAGAAATGCATGTGTAGCTAGTAGATGCAATTCTCGTGCATGTACTAATAATCAAAACTGTCATCCTTTAGAAATTTATGTATGCATTCAATCCAGTCAGCAAGGCTAGTCTTTTATAAAAGACAACAATCAATCAAATGTTTGAGAAATTCTTTAATTACAAATATCTGGTTCAACAATTTTATTTTAAATAACTGTGGTTTAGTTATGTAATAATGAATATTCATATATGCATTTTTTTTTTTTTTTTTGAAGGGACGACATCAAATTCCACCACAAGACAAATCTCCATATAGTATCAACTATTACTACTCATCCTTCCTCCCTAACCTACTTCCAACTCCATTCCTATCCGTCCTTTGCTATACTATCTTGGAGAATCAACTATATTGACCTAACTCCAAATAGAACCCGTAAGTGGAAGTTTCGCTATCTCGACCAAGCTTCCCTAGCAGGCAACTGACAGTCATCATCACACATCTTGGGGAGCGTGAAATAGCACCTTTCTCCCATGACTTTAGGTTTCAGAGGATACATGGTAGGAAATTCCTCCACCCCTCTTAATCATATCTAGGGTCCACACCCTACAATGGAGGATACACGATGGGAAACACCTCCACCCCTCCTAACAGAACCAGGGTCAACACCCTACAATGGAGGATACATGGTGGGAAATACCTCCACCCCTCCTAACAGAACCAGGGTTAACACCCTACAATGGAGGATACACGATGGGAACACCTCCACCCCTCCTAACAAAACCAGGGACAACACCCTACAATGGAGGATACATGATGGGAAATACCTCCACCCCTCCTAACAAAACCAGGGTCAACACCCTACAATGGAGGATACACGGTGGGAAATGCCTCCACCCCTCCTAACAGAACTAGGGTCAACACCCTACAATGTAGGATACATGGTGGGAAATGCCTCCACCAATCCTAACAGAACTAGGGTCAACACCCTACAATGGAACATACAGGGGCACCGTGTTGCTAGAGGTTTTGTCATGGTTTATTCAGTTTTGGGCAGTGTTAGTACCAAAATCATGCACTAGTCCACATATCATAGCAATACATCATAATCAATATAAATTGCACATACATTATTCATACCATAATGTTTCTTAGTTAGTGGTTCTGATATCCACTTTCATCATCATTATTACTTGGCTATTTCATAGCCCATAACCTCCAGGTTAGTCTGCAACACAGCTCATACATTTCCATGCATTATCATCATATAATTGCATACTATCATCATTTCAATTTGGTATCCCCGTACCGATACATTAACATCAAAGTTTTCCAATTAGAATTAGATTTCATTATATCCCATAATTCAAACTCGTCACCCATTCACAAGATTATCATTTGCCCAAAATAGACTACATTGTATCCAACATCCTTCTAATAGTATTTAAACATTCATTACTTTCACTTTCTCACAGTATGTCGCATCTTATACATCATCATTAATAACATTTAAACATTCGTAAAATTCAGATTCACATAATAGATCGCATTACATGCATCATCATCGATAACATTTAAACATTCATAGAAGTTCAAAAATTTTAAAGTTTAAGTGTATCACTTAATAGTTTCACTGTGACTAGGAAATAAAGTGTATAGGCCTTAGGTGATCTTGGTTGTCTACGTCAAAAGGTGGTGTTATATACACCCCACCTTTGAGAAACATGTTCTCGAGGTGGTCAAAATAGTGAGGGATAGTCTCGTTGTAGTGTCTCGGCGTCCTGGACTATACTTGTCCCACTGGACCTTAACTTGATCTACCATATGGTTTCTGAGCTGTCAGACTCTATGGTCCAATATGTGTAACAGTTCTACCGTGAGGGTTCCCATGTCTGATACCTACAATTATTTCCAATTTAGTTTATGTGATTCATCACCAACATAATGACGTAAAACAGACACATGAAATACATTATGAGTTTTATGCAAGTGGGGTGGCAGTATGAGACGATAGGCAATGGGTCCAATTTTCTCTTGGACCCTAAATGGCCCTATAAACTGAGGTGAAAACTTTTTCCCCTTCCCGAACCATATGGTACTCTTATTAGGCCTGATACGAATGAAAACCTAGTCCCCCACTTCATAACTTCGGTCAGTCCTGTGTGCATTCGCATAAATTTTTTGTCTATCCTGTGCTTCCTTTAGTCTATGCCTGATCTGAATCACCTGTTCCTCCATTTCCTGAATCAATTTTGGCCCAAATGTTACTTGGTCTTCTAATCTATCCCAACTCAATGGCATTCTACATGGCCTCCCATACAAAGCTTCGTAGGGTGGCATTCCGATGGAACTATGATAATTGTTATTGTAGGCACACTCTACCAAAGGTAGGTACTTCTCCCACTGGGTTTGATTATCCATTACATATATCCTAAGAATGTCTTCCATAACTTCCTCCTTGCATAAGGACTCCTCTGAGCCCTTCTTTAGTCCAAGAAGCTAGGGCTTCGCTTCCTCCTCTTTCTTTATTTCATCGTCGAAAGAGGGTGGTTTGACCTTCTTGAATTCTTCGAGATTGTGACTCTTGGAATGCTTTCAATTCTTCCATTTTCTTCAGGAATAAGAACTAGTTCTACCACTAGAAGATCCCTCTGAGTCAACAGTTTCCTTTCCAGAGGAATCACTTGACGTGTGTCCCTTATCTCTGGGGTGGACCTTTCTCGAGGTGCTCTTCCCAATGTCACCACTTAAAAGACCACGTTTCCGTGTCTCAGGTGGACTTCGAATTTTCTTTGTCTGTTGTTGATTCGCGTGATTAGTGTCAGGTTCATGCTGCAATTATATTTTTATGTCAGATAAACTTTGAAGTAAGACTACATTAATTTCTATCTTCTTCTCTTGTTCTTTTATCAACCTCTCGTTGTCGACCTTGTAGCTCTGTAGTTCTACCATGAGGCTTCTCACAGTCTTAGCTAGATCGGGAGGGGTCTCTACCACTCTCCTTTCATTAGACTATTTGTCTCTATTGTGGGAGCCATCCCCCACTTCGTGGTGCATCACCATTATATGCATCTGTAGTCTCCTGCGGTTGATCGTCCGCTTGTTGTGTAAGAAAAACACTTATTTTTAGTCAACATTATATTCATACACAATCAATGCATAATTCATATTTTTCAAATGCATACACACAATAAGAATTTTCATTCTTAACTTTGAATTTTGCTAAAGGGGGTTAAGATAGAGGGTTACTCCTTTTAACAGTACTTCAAATGGATTTTCTGCACAACTCATTCATGACCCCAAGCAGGACAAGTGTTGTAACCATGCTCTGATATCAATTTGTCACACACCCACTACAACAAATTAAATATTTTGTCTTTTTCTTTGAGGAATAGAATCCTTGAGACTTCTATGGGGCCTAGAAAAAACCCTCTCTTCCCTTGTCCTCCTCCAAATCACCACAAGTTGGCCTTAGCACAAGCGCCTTTCGCAACTTGCGAGTCGGGAATCAAGACTCTCGACTCTGCTTTCTCCAAACACTGATACCCAAGATACTATATGGGTATGGATACATCCTCAATAGCACCTGCTACATGTAACTGCAGGCTAGACCAAACACTAGAACCATTCGCAACCTCACCAGTTGAGGTGTTGAGCTCTTGTGCTCCTCCTTCGCGAATCCCCGAGACACGAGAGGTCAATGTTGCATGGACTCTGCCAAAGCGATGCGCACATGCCAATTGTCAACCCCGCCATACTCTGCTCACAAGCTATGTCATTGCCGCCCATAGCATGAGACCTCGGCTCTCGACATTTCGCAGCCTTAGCGATCAAGGTGCAACTTCTTCATCCTGCGAAACCCTGAGCCACGATAAGTCAATAGTGGGTTGACTCTTTTCTATTGTGACACATGTCCATCACCTATCACCCGTTCCCACCTTTCTCTAGGCACTTGTTGTTACACCACCTGTCAACCATGTGATCCCCACTTATGGATGGGTCATGTGTTTGCACGAGCCCTCAGTGCTCAACACTTCACGACTTCTACAATCAATAAGAAACTCCCTCAAGTTTCGAACCCCCAATAGGAAATAACCACGAAAGTTTTGATCCAATGGTTCTCCCATGCCTTCAATCTAATGGTCATGATCTCATCGTGATCTCATGAATCATGAGTTCATGCAACCCTACCCTTGACCACTCCAAGTCTTGATTCAGTGAAATGCTACTCTCCTACCTATATAAAGACTAAGATCTATGGTCAATAGGGATCCGTCAGATCCTTGGATCTATGGTCCTCGATCCCATCGCTACAGGCGAAGGATGAAAGGGTCGAGGTGTTAATGCATATGCTCCTTCTCTAGATCCATTGGTCTCAACAAATATGGGGTATTCCTGAAAGGATTCCGACCGTACATCTACCAAATGATAGGGTATTCTCTCTTTCTATAATTGGGCTTGCTATCCCTTCTGAGCTTGAATCACGAAATTCAACTTCTTAGGGCTTCAAACTCCTACGACTCTGATACCTTAGAGAGATATCCTTTAATGCATAAGGTTTCCAGACCCGGATCGCATGAACCTTCAAACAGTTCTTGGGAAATTGTTCTGAATCTTAGTCGAGTCTGTGGGTAAAGGTACAGCATGGTTCCAAGGTTTATGGGGTAATCCCCAAGGAAGAGTACTCTTGAGGAGCCTTCCCATAACATTACGAGAGTGAAGCAAATAAGATGATTTGTAGTGGAGTGAATTCATGCCCCAACCTTAATCCTTTGTACAGAAACTGACTATGGCATGTAAGCATACACAGGCATCCATTATTTCCAGTCTATCACACCAGGCAATCATTCTACATAGAAATTATTGTGGGCATATAAACATAAGCATGTATTCATGATATTCAGTTCAAAATACAAGGAATAAAACATTTATCAGATCTACCAGGCATGATGCAACTACTGAGAGGGGTGCTTATTTCCACCCAACCATAGGCTTGGTGACTTCAAATGGATTTACCACTAGCCACCCCCGAGCTAGACCACGATGCTTTGAGGTTCAGTCTCCTACTTCTAGCTCAACAGAAATCAAGGATTAAGGTTACTCTCCTTCTCCTGATGCAGGAAAATAATCTAGGACGAAGGTTACTCTCCTTCTCCTGGTATTCAGAATTCCCCGTGTTTCCAGGGTTTCTCGAGTCTCTTTCGTGATCCCCATTGTGCACACTTCTCTCCCCTAACACATTTCTTCTCTTGCCAATTTTTGTCTGCATGGTTATGTGTGGTGCAAATTTCGTTGTTCATGGTCAATTCTAAGGGTTGTTACGGATGGGCGGTTCACACCCATCCCCTCATTAACTCTTGAGGAGCCTCCCCACCTACCAATCTGATGCAGGAGCATCACTCACTCAATCAAGCGAGCCAGCGCGTGGAGCAAAAGGGGTAACTGGAGAATGCCAGCATTTAATTTTTGGGACATTGTAATTTGGCTGCACCAAACATTAATACCATGATGTGATGAAGCGCACTTGTATTTTGTAACGGACCTTGAGCGGATAAGCTCTCGTCCTTAGGTAGCTGAGGCATTTACTAGATTTAATACAAGTACATAGAGTAATTAAGGATAGATTAGACAGTTTTACTTTCGAGAGGGAAACTGAGTATAGACACCCTCCTTTGTATTCATTGTAAGATAGAACTTATTCATTCAGCATTAGACAGGAGCAAGTAGAGAGAAGAGCAAGGAAGAAGCTTGCGAGAACCCGAAGATATCGGGCGAAAGTCGCGATAGCGCGAGGCCCCGAACCGCGAGGAGAGTCAGCGTTGACCAGGAATATCGGGTCTCGGGACTCGGAGGCTTTGGCTGGCAAGTGTAGGAACTGCGAAGTTGCGATAGTAGATCCTCCGATAGACAGAGTGAAGAGGATCCGAGGGAGGAAGATTACTGTGGGTAGAAATCTCGAGAGGAGAAGAGGAGCATCAACTCTTCGGGCCGAGGAGTGTGAAGGTCCTGGAGGGGAGACCGCGTGCTGAGAGAGCAGGGTTGCGTCAGTGTGGTATCAGAGCAGGAGTTGGAGCTCTCTTCGTTAAGGTAACCGGGAGAAACATATTTGAAAATGCCGCCTAGGAGAGAGAGGCAATCACCTGATCGGGAAGACAGGGATGCCCGGAGGAGAGGCAGGCGACCAGAGAATCCAGCAGGGAATGCTGAGATGGAGCGTCAGATTCGGGATCTCAGGGCGAGGCTCGAGGACATGGAGACCAATCAGAGGCGAGAAGCCGACACAGGGGAATTCAGCGATCCAGAGGTGGAGGAGGAAGCTGGACATGCTGAAGAGGAGATCTCAACAGAAGATGCCTCAACGGAGAGGTTGATACGAGCCATTTCCAGGATGAGCTCGAAGACGAAGATGGACATACCGACTTATGAAGGGAGTCTAAATGCTGAGGAATTGCTGGATTAGATCCGAGCGATGGATACCTACTTCGATTATGAGGATATCGAAGGGGATAAGAAAATAAGACATGCGGTCACCAAGTTGAAGGGACACGCAGCCTTATGGTGGGACGAGCTACAAGCTGACAGACTTTCTAAAGGAAAGCAGAAGATTAAGAATTGGGATCGGATGATCGCCAAGATGAAGGTGAAATTCATTCCGAGGGACTACCAGATCACTCTGTTCAGGCGAATGCAGAACCTGAGACAGAAGTTGATGACGGTGAAAGAATACACCGAGGAGTTCTACAGGCTCAACATTCGAGCGGGTCATCGGGAAAGTGATGACGAAAAGGTGGCGAGATACCTGAATGGCCTCAGGTATGATATTCAGGATGAGCTGAGCATGCTGACTATATGCACAGTTGAGGATGCGTATCAGATGGCTTTGAAAGCAGAAGAAAATCTAAGCCGCAAGCAAATTCAGCAAGGGCGAGGCAGAAGCCAACCACGAGGAAAAGCTGTTGTCCAGGAGAGGACACAGAAGCCCAAAGAGGAGTGGAAAAATCCTCAAGGAAGAGCTGAAAAGGGTGGAACCTCGCAGCCGAGACAACAAAATTTTGAGCCGAGGAGGCAACAGGATGATCAGCAGGGAGGATATGCTGATGCCAACACATTTCCTTGCACCCGAGGCAGAGGAAGAGGGTGAGGAGGAGTTATCACGTGCTTCACATGTGGTAAGGACGGACATAAAGCCGTGGACTGTCCAGACAGGAAGGTGGACAGAGGGAATACTCACGTCGCTGAGGCGCAGAGGCAGGACGTGGGGGATGAGGACACTGGGAGTGGAAAATCTCTGACAGTGCACAAGGTTCTCCTAAAACCTGAGAAGGAGGTGGACAGCTCAGCGCAGAGATGCAGACTGTTCCGAACGACTTGCAAGACCCAGGGCTGGAAGTGCAAGGTCATAGTGGATAGTGGAAGCACAGACAATCTCGTTTCGACCGAGATGGTGGAAAAATTGGAGCTGAAGACACACAAGCACCCGAGTCCATACAAGGTGACATGGCTGCAAAAAGGACACCAGGTATGAGTTACAAGACAATGCTTGGTGAATTTTAAAATGGGTAATTATAGGGATGAAATTATGTGTGATGTCATTCCCATGGATGTCTGTCATGTATTACTGGGAAGACCATGGCAGTATGATAGGCATGTTGTTCACGATGGGAGGTTGAACACATACACCCTCGAGAAGGATGGAGAATCACATACGTTGCTGTCGATGAAAGATAAAGAGGTGAAACCAGAAGTTAGCAGCACGATACTTCTTATGAGTGGGAAGGAACTTCTCACAGAGTTGGAGAAGGACGAGGATCCACAGTTCCTTGTTGTCCGGAAACCGCGGGTTGTCTTGACAAGCACAAGGGTGGACGACTTGCCTGAGGAGATTCAGCAACTGCTGGGAGAGTTTGCTGACATCATAGTGGATGAACTACCGCGTTCATTGCCACCCGTGAGGAGTGTGAGTCATCACATTGACCTCATACCTGGAGCGAGTTTGCCAAATAAGGCAGCCTACAGGTTGACACCTCAGGAGAATGAGGAAGTCAAGAGGTAGGTTCAGGATCTGCAGGATAAGGGACTGGTGAGAGAAAGCCTAAGTCCATGTGCTGTTCCAACAGTACTGAGCCCAAAGAAAGGTGGAGGCTGGAGGATGTGTACAAACTCCAGAGCGATAAACAAGATTACCATCAGGTATCGGTTCCCGTTGCCGAGAATGGACGATTTGATGGATTGCCTGAGCGGGGCAAATTATTTCTCAAAAATTGATCTCAAGAGCGGATATCATCAGATCCGAATGAGAGAAGGAGATGAGTGGAAAACGACATTCAAGACAAACGAGGGTTTGTACGAATGGCTGGTCATGCCGTTTGGCTTGACAAACGCACCCAGCACTTTTATGAGGCTAATGAATGAAGTCCTGCGGGAATTCATTGGCAAATTTGTGGTGGTGTATCTGGATGACATTTTGATTTTCAGCAAGACCAAGGCTGAACACTTGAGGCATTTGGCCACAGTGATGAGGAGATTATAGCAGGAGAAGCTGCTGATCAACTTGAAGAAATGCTCATTCATGCAGACAGAACTCATATATCTAGGTTTTGTGATTTCGGCGAATGAAATAAAAATGGATCCTGAGAAGGTGGACGTGATCAGGAAATGGCCATCGTCGAGGAACGTTTTTGAGGTACGAAGATTTCATGGTTTAGCAAGCTTCTACAGGAAGTTTATTCGAAACTTCAGTGGAATTAGTGCTGCAATGATGGATATGGTCAAGAAGCGGCATAAAGTTTTTCAGTGGACAGTTGAGGCTGAAAGAAGCTTCAAATTGTTGAAGAAGAAGATAACCGAGCAGCCAATTCTGGTGCTGCCAGATTTTCAGAAGACCTTTCAGGTGAAGTGCGATGCCAGTGGGTATGCTATCGGAGGAGTCTTAAGTCAGGATGATAGACCTGTGGCATATTACAGCGAGAAGCTGGATGATGCGAAGCTGAAGTACTCCACATATGACAAAGAATTCTATGCCATCATCCAGGCATTGAAAAAATGGAGGCATTATCTCATACCCAAAGAGTTCGTGTTGTACAGCGACAACCATGCATTACAATTCGTGAGTCAGCAGGAAAAGCTGAATCAGAAGCATGTGAAGTGGGTAGAGTACATGCAAAATTTCACATTCGTGATCAAGCACATTTCGGGGACTGCGAACAAGGTTGTTGACGCCTTGAGTAGGAAATGCTTGTTGCTGCAGGAGTTCAGAATCAAAACCTTAGGTTTTGAAAATTTGAGAAATATGTATGCAGGTGATTCTGATTTTAGCGAAGCATACGAAGCAGCCGAGAATCTAGCGCTCAGAGATAGGAGCCCGTGGATAGACTACCTCGTTCAGGATGGATTGCTTTTCAAAGGTAATCAACTATGTATTCCAGATTGCTCTATGAGAGAGAATTTGGTCAAGGAAAAACATAGTGGGGGCTTAGCAGGTCATTTTGGACATGACAAGACTTTTGCCAAGCTGAGTGAGTCATATTTTTGGCCAGGCATGCACGCAGAGGTGAAGCGATTTGTTGACAGGTGTCGCATATGTCAACATGCAAAAGGCAGGAAACAAAACACAGGGTTGTATCAGCCACTGGCCATACCTGAGAGGCCTTGGGAAGCCATCAGTATGGATTTTTTGTTGGGATTACCGAGAACGCAGAGAGGCGTAGATTCCATTTTTTTTGTGGTGGACAGGTTCTCGAAGATGGCACATTTTATCCCGTGTCATAGGACGAGTGATGCGACCCACATCGCGAATTTGTTCTTTAAAGAAATTGTCAGATTGCATGGATTTCCCAGGAGCATTGTCTCAGATCGAGACACAAAATTCATTGGTCATTTTTGGAGGACACTATGGAAAAAGCTAGGGACGAACTTAGCTTTTAGTTCTACGTACCATCCACAGACAGATGGGAAAATGGAAGTGGTGAGCAGGAGATTAGGGGATCTGTTGAGAAGTCTGGTGACGGAGCATCACAGCAGCTGGGATCAGATCCTACCACAGGCAGAATTCGCGTACAACGATTCAGTGAATCGAAGTACAGGTAAGAGCCCATTTCAAATTTTGTATGGGACACAGCCAAGAGGAGTGTCTGAGCTCAGGGAGCCAGAACGAGCAGAAACTAGCAGCGCAAGGGCAGAAGAATTTGCTGAGGCAATGAAAGAACTTCACGCAGAGGTGAAGCAGCGGTTGCAGAAGTCCAACCGGGAATACAAGCGCAGAGCCGACCAGAGGAAGAGGCAACTTCAGTTTGCAGTTGGAGACTTGGTTCTGGCACACTTGAGGAAAGAAAGGTTCCCACGGGGAACGTATAACAAGCTCAAAATGAAGAAGATCAGGCCATGCCGAATTCTCAGAAAATTCGAAGAGAATGCATACGAGCTTGAACTGCCAGAGGGCATCGGGATATCTCCGATCTTCAACATATCGGATTTATACCTGTATAAAACTGATGAAGCAGACACTGGAACTGATGAACCAGTGGTCCAGTGGCAGAAACAGTTGCCAGTTGCACAGAAGCCTGAGATGGAGTGCATACTGGATAAAAGAGTTGGCCGAAAGACCAGGAGGAGACAGTATTTTGAATACCTGGTAAAGTGGAAGAACCACCCAGTGGAGGATGCTAGCTGGGAAACAGAGGCAGCTATACAGAAAAATGGGTAGACTGTCCAGGAGCTCATGAGCAGGAGCCCATGAAGTCTTTTGAGCCGAGGAGTATGATGCAGGAGCATCACTCACTCAATCAAGCGAGCCAGCGCGTGGAGCAAAAGGGGTAGCTGGAGAATGCCAGCATTTAATTTTTGGGACATTGTAATTTGGCTGCGCCAAACATTAATACCATGATGTGATGAAGCGCACTTGTATTTTGTAACGGACCTTGAGTGGATAAGCTCTCGTCCTTAGGTAGCTGAGGCATTTACTAGATTTAATACAAGTACATAGAGTAATTAAGGATAGATTAGATAGTTTTACTTTCGAGAGGGAAACAGAGTATAGACACCCTCCTTTGTATTCATTGTAAGATAGAACTTATTCATTCAGCATTAGACAGGAGCAAGTAGAGAGCAGAGCAAGGAAGAAGCTTGC
>CBVK0102064354.1:0-14744 GCA_900067695.1 Picea abies
TACACCATTGCTTTGTTGCTTTGTTAATAACCATGGAAGGTTATTTTGGTCTCCATCATTATTTTATCGGATCACACTTTGCATTGCATGATTGGCTTCCTGAATGTCATTACAAATTTTGACAATTATTTCTTTATCCCTCCTGCCATCTATGATTCGCCATAATGTTTCTTTCACATTCCTCCCGATATGCATTGTATCAAATAAATGAACTATTTTTAGGTCCTCATAGTAAGGAAACCTCCTGAATTGAGTGGGATAACATGTCATTCCTCGTGGAAGCCCATTATTACTACCTTCACGACGACAACATTGATGAAGCACAAAAAAAAATAAGAACACTATTTATCAAATGTGGTAAAATAAATTAAATAATGAAAACAAATTTTCAAAACATGATTTCATTTACGATACATAAACAAAATGCGTACTTCAAGGATCAATTCTGTCATATGCCAACTTCCATAGGCAAGGTGTCATTCTTTGTGGTTTTAGGCCAGTCTCTTGTTTCCCGTTGAAAATATATTTTTCAGTAGTACGATACTTATGGTTCTTAGAGAGGAAGTGTCTATACTAATCAAACACCTCCTTTCCTAAACTTTTTGACCGACGAGATTTCATCTTAGGACCACAAACTAGACATGCAAATTTACCCTTTGTTTGAAGACATGCAACAGATGGATTAATGCGAATTATTAATATACAAAATGATTATTTAAACAACATGCATGATATGTGCAATTAATTATATACTATTCAAGCATGCAATATGGAACGTTACATACCACAAAAATGTGTTAGTCTTGGGGCATCATGAATTGTCCATAAAAGTATTCCATGACATTGAAATCTCTTCTTCCCAATTGGTTTACAGATGTCATACATAGTGATTCCCTCCCATAACTTTAGTAGCTCGTCTATAAGAGGCTCGATATACACATTCATATCTTTAACTTGGTACTTACCTAATTGTTTTAAATTACCTGAAATTACTACCATGGTATGTATATTTACGTAAATAAATAAATAAAACATGTTACGCAAAAAAAGAGAAAAATGAAAAATTTACATTCGAAAAATTAATGTAAACAAATACCTAGAATAATAATTGTCAACGTTATGTGCTCCCTCTTTATTGACATCCAAGGAGGAATGTTATTGTTGATAACAAAAATAGGCCACATTGATTAAACAGACAGAATCTCTCCAAATGGATTAACACCGTCAGTTGCCAATGAAAGCCTAACATTACAAGGTTCATCTGTAAATTCTGGCCATTTTGCAACAATTTCCTTAAATGCATAACCATCTGTAGGCATTTGAAGAATGCCATCTTCAATTCTCTTTCGTGCATGGTAATCCATAAACTGTGCTATGCTTTGGCACCTGAACAGTCGTTGCAAATGTGGAATTATGGGAATATGCCGAAGAACCTTTCGAGGGACCATTTTTGTTACTTGATCGGTTTGATATCTACTGATACCACATACTGGGCATTTTGTTTTCGAAGCATGTTGTCCATAATATATAATACGATCATCAGAACATGCATCTATACTTTGATACTCCATTCCAATGTCTTTCATAATGGCATGTAAATCTCAATACGTGCGAGGTAAAATATTTGATGAGGGTAACAAAAATTCACCTAACAATCTAAAACATAAAAAATAAATAGTTAATGTAAAGAATAGTAATTGTAAATATTGCATTTTTATTTTACACATTAATTAACACTAAAAAAATGGACAAAAGTCAACCTTTATGTAGATGTGATTAAACATATTACATACCTTAGGATCTGTGTCATACAAGTGTTCAACAAATTATTCATAACCTTTAAGTTCACTAGCAACAATGTAGTGGAGAGAATATTTTCTCTTCACAAGTTATAAAGTCGTTTATTTGCCTCTTCAATCAGAGGTTCATCATAAATAACATCACTATTGTCCCCATGATCCTCATCTGGATGACTGAATAAGTCTTGGATCATTTGATTTGTCCCATCATCTTGAACTATGTTACTATTGTCATCTACTTCCATGGGATCATTAACTTGATCTTCATTATCTACTTCATGTTCTTCATCTTGTACAACATCATTTCTACTACTACTTGGTGCTTTTTGTAGAAAGTTAGGGGGCAAATTTAACTTTATAATTACAAACAATCATGAAAAATTAGTGCATGTATAAAATAGTATAAAAGTTTGAGAATACAATAAATATTAAAATAGATAATGAATATATATATAAATAATTACCATGGGACGACATTCATTTGATCCCCCATCCATGTGCCCATATTTTCTACAATGTTTTTCAGCTATTGCTATTAAAACTCTTTTGGGACGTCTAGTACAACAATTTTTGCAAGGGAAATAACATTTACCGTCACCCTTTTCACCCTCTTTAATTTTTTTCCCACCTCTAATGTTTTCTGACATTCTTCCCCACAAACATATACTGAAAAAAAAATACTTCTTTTTTGTTCGCCAAGAAGACCTTATACCCTTTTTGAACTGTTGTTATTATAGCAAACTTGTCGCAACATCCGTAAAATGCAACATATTTATAGATTTTATAGTATCGCAATTCCGACGAGAGTTGACCAAGTCAAAGTTGACTTGGTCAAATACTAGGTGACCGTTGGGGTGGGGAAAACCTAGTGTCCACAACGTCGCAAGTGCGACGAATATTTGACCAACGTCGCAAGTGAGACGAAAATTGGATGTCGTCGCAAGAGAGACAAAAATTGGATGTTGTCGCAAGAGAGACGTTTTTAGTAGTACATCGCAAGAGCGACGTTATCGGGCAGTATGGAGAAAAAAAATTAAATTTCCTCTATTTTTCAATAGTATGGTCAATTTTGTCCATAACATCGCAAATAGAACGTCACAATTTTTCCAATATGTACTAGTGTTTTGGTGGGAGGTTGCAGTTTGTTTCCCTAATAATTTTATGAGAGGATGAAGTTGGATGATAGCTTTTAAATGATGCAAAGACTTGTAGGAGGCTTGACTTAGACTTGGGGAGGATTTCATCTTCCATGATGATGATCTTCATAATGTGACTCCTCAAGAGGAGGTTGCGAAGTTGGAGATGGTTATTTGTAGAGGTGAGGTTTACATCGCTTGATCTGAAATGGATTCAGAAAAAAGAGTGGATAAGGCTCAGTACTTGCAACACAAATTGTTGATTATAATGCATTATCTAAGCCATGTAAAACAATGCAAGTGTACGTGGAATAAACCAAATAATGATGTAAGAGAAAAGTTAAAGAAAAATAATTAAAATGCCAAGGGAATAGATATGAGAGACGACTAAGGATCGAGAAGTGAAAAGCCATGGTTGTTGGCCTTCACTCACCCCCTAGCTCACCCTATTTCTTCACTCTCTCTCATACTTAAAGGGATTTTGGCCACGAAGGAGGAGAGAATTGTAAAATCTTGCAGACTTGCAGAAATAAGAATACTCAGCACCATTTGACTGGTTTTCCCAATTGGGTTCCAAGGTAAAAAAAAAAAGGTTATGCCTTACTATGTGTTTCCTCAATGTGATGTGGTTAAGTTTGATATTATGTTTATTTAAAGCTTGTTAATTAACTCTAATGGTTCCTCTGTACCTTATTTGACTAGAGGAAGATTTGTTTGCTGCATATTTTTCTATTGTACTATGTGAGAGGTTCTCACAAAGATTATTGTTTAAATGGTGCTTACCCATTGCAATCATTAGCTAATCCCCACAGTCCAATGCACTAGACAAGGGAAGATCCACTGTCAGCTTTCTAGAGCTGTTGGAGAGTTTGCTAAAACATATTTCTCTCTCTTTAGGGCTTATTCTCATTGTTTAGATGACGAACTGACCTGCACATGCACAATTCACTTGTTCTTGGGGCATCTCCATCTCGTTGGGCGTTTAGATTATTTGCCGAGACATTTTTCATAGTGTTGGGCATTTAACTGGTAATGGGGAACATCTCTCATGAAGATATCCTTCCCATGTCTTATTTTTTCGTTGCCACAAATTAATTCCACTACGTAAATTACGCACGACTCCACTCCACCAGTTGGGCGCACCATCCCTTGTGTATTTGTTGTCTATATTGCATGCGACCTCACCCTAGCATCTAGGTACACTATCCAACGTTCCCTTGCTGCTGAAACATATCTACACTCATACCCCGGCATACCAAAATCTCCATGCCCTTCTTCTCTATTGCACATGATCTTAGCGTGAACCATATCCTAGAGAGGTCCCACGTAGGTTCATCTTGTTGTCCAAACATATGAGTGTGAGCTCTAACCAGAGGAGATCCCCCATGTGCCCACTCTTCATTGTCCAAGTGCAGCGCTATCTCGTGGAGAAACTATGATACATTTTATTTGTAGTTGACATGCTAAAACCTAACCCTAATCCACCTTGAGCGTTTGGTGTAACGCCTCAATATCCCAAGCTCTAAATATGGTACTAGAGCACTCTAGAGAATCTACCTTGGGTCAGTTATAACCTCTACTCGTTTTTTCCTCATTCACTCATGGTCCAAGTGTGTCCATTTTGATAGTTGTTGCGAGATAGATGCTAAGTATACCGAGTGGACAATGAATGGTTGACACATTGAATAAGGGGACTATCGAGTTAGTAATGGATAACTTTTCCACCTCCATTTAAGATCATTTTAGGACCATTCATTGATTAAATAATGATTTGATTGTTGCACGAGTTATTTGGCTGCCATCTCATGTGTTGATAAAGAATTGTTTGGACTGTAGCGTTCTCATGAAATAGTTGATATCAAAGATGAGACGCCTCTCATTGTGAAATTAGATTATGGTCTTGCGTATGATACCATGGCCTCTCCATATGGTATCATTAACTATGCTACAAATCACAAGAATGAGTGAGTTGATCAAAGAAGAATCCAAAGAGTGGTTGCACTAAAAAATGCATTGTGCACTGATAGAGTTCATAAATCCAATTCTGCACATGTATTCATGTTTGCGAAGTGAGTGGGCTATGAGCCCCTCGATTACGGATCATTGCTAGATGTGCCTAGTTTTGTTCCTGCTTATAGTGGATTCAAGATGGAGATGAATGCTCCAAATTCTTCTTCAACTTCTTGAAGAGGAAGGTGGTTTCCAACAAGGTTCTTAGTCTTCATAGGGTAGATGGGTCTCTTGAAAATTACCCTTATGAGGTCAGAGGTATATTTAGCCTTCATTTTCAAAATACTTTTTCTCCACGCATTTTGACAAATCATGTGTTGGATGCTAGAAAATGTTGTTGTAGAGTTGTCCCTTGCAAAGTGTCTATTGGTGATTGAGACAAGTTGGATAGAGACTTATTTAATGAGAAGGTTTGTCACTCTTAATTCCATGCAAAATGGAAATTTACTAGGTATGGATGCCCTTCCTTGTGAATTTTTTATAAGGCCATGTGGGACACCATTGGTGATGAATTTTGTTCTTCGATAGTTGAAGAGTTCTCTTTTGGTAGACTTTATGAAATTCTCAATAAGGGCTTGATCAAGCTTATTCCCAAGAATGTAGTTAGAGACACCATCGAGGGTTGGAAGCATGTCACCTTGCTCAACATTGTTTACAAAAGTATGGCTAAGGCATTGGCCCTAAGGATATGTTAGATTGCATGAAAGGTGGTTAGTCAGGAGTAGACATGGTTTTTGTAGGGGTGGTTCATTAAAAACATTGTGATTTCAACTCATGAGGCTTTCGAGTGGGCCTAAGAGACTGACCAACAATACCTTTTTAAAAAAATTGACTTTGAAAAAACATATGATTGGGTAGATTGGTCCTTCATTACATAGATGCTTGTTTGGTTTTTTGACCGAGATATGTGGCCATGGTGAACACTCTCTTTGTTAATGCATCAACTTTTGTCTCAATTAATAATTCCTTATCCTCACGGGTTTTCTTGCATCAATCCATTCGCTAGGGTTGTCTCATGGCCTCATATTTATATGTTTTGACGGTAGATGCATTAGGTTATTTGGTAGAGTCTACCTATATTCAAGGGTAAGTGTGGGGCATTCTTCTCCTGGATGTTATAGAGATGGTTAATAACCATTTTGTGGATGATTCTCTTGTCTTTGTGAGTGTTGAGGAGTATCATGTAGATTGAGTCCTTGCATACTTGGACACCTTTTAATTTGCATCAAGTGTTGTGGTTAGTGACCATAAATATACATATTTTTGGTTGGTTGGGTTGGATCCTTTACCAGATTGGATTCTCTTAGCCATCACATATATTAGACCCATGGTGATTGTGAGGTATTTAGGGATTCCTTTTGGGGTGGGGTTGTCACCAATGTCTATGTGGGATCGGTTTCTATATAGGATTCAAAGTGAACTTCATATTTGGCATTTGTTGATGAGTCTGAATGACCCAACAATAGTAAGGAGTACTCCTCGATATAAAGTCCCAATTAGACCATGCACCGTTTGGTTTAGGAGACCCATCTAGATTTTGGCCCGGTTGTCGTTTGTGGTTTTGAGGGGTGAGGATGGATGATTATGTAATGTAAAGATGTAGATGAAGACTATGTATGAAAATAAATTTAATCTATTTCTATTCTAGTCTATCATATCCTAGCTAGGAGCGAGTTATCATAACCAAATGAGTTGTATAGAAACTAAATTCTGTTGGAAACTTCACCCAGATAGATGTAATGAAGAGGCACAGTTAGAAACATATGCATGCAAAATATATAACTAGAAAATTCCAAACTATATTATTCACATACATCACAACTCATATGCACAAGACATAAAAAGACAAAGATGAGTAACAAGACTGTGAAAGAGATGTAGATTGTGTTAGATTAGTCCATGAGCAAACACATCCTTACTGTCCATGTGAAATAACATACATTCCACCTGAAATAGTTCACAACAAAACAACAACACATGCAAGTTGTTATCCTTTCAATAAAATTAGCCCTGAGGGATTCTCAATATTCATTAACCAAGTGTTTTCTCCAAAAGAAGTTATAGAGTGTATACATAGCTTGAAGAGCCCTTTCAAAGTGGGTCTCTTCCCATATTTATACTATTTTTTCTAACTCCCTTGTGACTCTTTGTATCCCCCCTAAAGAAACTATTACAAAACTGTTCATCTTCTCTATACTTGGTGACATGTGTACAAAGTAAAGACAAAATTGGAAGTAGTTTAGAAAAGACAAAATAAAATATAGGTAATAACAATTTCAAATTTGTTATTTTGTTTATTCATGGATTCTTGTCTTGAAGGTATATTGTCCAGATTTCTAGCTGATCGTTTAGAGATATGAGTCTACGATATGTGAGCTCTTCTAAGGTAGTTATATGCATGCTTATGTTGTCATCGAGGGTCTGCGTATCTTTTGATAATGTATCCATAAATGCATGAACCATAGTATAGACTTTAGTCGATTGACTGAGGTGTTGCTCTATCAAGTTCGTTGTTATTGTAACAATTGACTTGGTGACTTCCCGTCTATTACTTGTGATGTGTTGTATCTTGTTGACCAGTTCCTCCATTATAAGGTTTTTTCCAAGCTCTTCTAGCTAGGGAAGTCGACATATTTTGATCAATTCTTGTGGTGCCTTATGTACGTGTGAACAGATCACCATTGATCTAGTTGTCTCTTTGTCTACCCTTTGTCCTGCTTGCTAGCAATGGTCTAATGCGTAGATGTTTGTTTTTCTTTCCCTGGTAGAGCGGTGATAGAGCTCAATCGATGCATCTAAGTATTCTGCAATCCATGTATCAATATTGTTCATGCCTTCCCGAATAGTGTTGGACTATGTGAGTCTAGTCTGCACCCTGCTATGTTGCTCGATGATGGTGGTGGCTATATCCTGAAACATGTGCAGGTGAGCATACATGTCAATTATGGCTTCTTCTAGCTCAGTTTTGACCTTTTCCGTGCTAACCTTGAAGCTTTGTAGGATGCCTTTATCGACCTTTACCTGTTGAATCTTTTCCTCAAGCTCTCTGATTCTTGCTTCCTTTTCCAGATTTTGTTGGCACAAGTTTCAAATGTTGCCTTCCACGGCACTCATGAAGGCAGAGACAACAAAAGCTATGGTGACGGGATATTCTTTGACGTCTCTAGTTACAGGGATCTGAGTAACAACCGAGATTGGGTTTCCTCCCATCACTGGCACCTTCTTCACTTGTTCTTGCACAATTTTGCTTGAACCCTTATCGTCGATGAATTTCTTCAAATTGGGGACCTCTGTTGCTTTGAACGGGGGGCAGAATCCCAGATCCAGCCCACCAACTTGAGATTGACCACTAATGCCAACCGTGAATATCTCAAGCAAGTCAATGTCCATTGGTATTGTCTGATTGTTTATGGCTTCTTCATCCTTTTTCCTCTGTTCTTCTTTTGTTGCTTTGTCAAAAACTTCCTTGGTTGTTCTTTATGATGCCTTTGCCATTGTTGTTGTTTCTGCTCTTTTTCTCTCGACTATTGCTTTTTTCAGTGGTTACCTTTTGTTTGACCTCTTTTTGAATGATTGCCTTTGTTGTTGCTGCATCGACTTTGGCTTTGGCTTCTTCAACAATCTTCCTCTTTTTCTCGGAAATGTTATTCTTTTTCTTGTGGACTTTCTCTTTCTTCCTCCTCTTTTTGTTTACTATTGTCTCTTCTTCTTCTGTAGATCCCGACTGTGGAAATGTGGTAGCATCAGATGCTTTTTCTGTTGCCTCTTCTTATGCTTTCTCTCTAGCCTTCTCTCATGCCTTTTCCTCATATGCAATCCTTCCTAAGGGATTGTCTCGTCTCTTGAAGAGGACGTTGTCGTAAGTTCTAGTGTTGTATTGTATCTCTTCTTCTTCCCACACCTCTGATGTGTACTCCCAAGGTAGACCTACCTTGTTGAAATGTTATTTTATGACCTTTTTGGGGTCGTGTCTCCTTAACCTCTCTTCCCCAAAATGATACGAAAGCAAAGTATCTACTTCCTCCTAGGCTTGCTTAGTGGTAAAAAAGGAATACGTGTCGATGTATAGTGGGAGTGGTGGCCATATCGCCTTCTTATCTCGGTAGAATATTCCTCTGACTTCATGGATTATCGTCTTATAAGCCATCTCCTAAAGCACTAGTTTGTTTGACACAAATTGAGGCAATAAATGAGGGGCTTTCATGGCACCATACACCCTGATATAAGTATTGTGTTCCATCAGATACCAATCGTCGATCCTCTTGATGACAACTATTGCTTTGTCGGTCATGCCTGGGGTTGGTGTGCAAAATATGAACTTGTATAACAAAGCCAATAAGTGCTCACAGATTTTCTGGTACTTTGTCTTGTACTTGTGTTCCCAGAGCACTTTGCAGTATATATGAATGGTTGTGTCTATTGGCTACCATGCCCAACCCATCTTTGGGTATTGGTGAGCTACGCACATGATGTCGATGAGGTATGACGACATATGGAAGCTTAGGAAGGTCCCAGGCAGGGATTCTATGACTGTTGTGATGGATTCCTTCATATTCACTGATTATCATCACGGTTAAACGACAATCCTTTGTCTACATAGTAGTAAATTAATGGCATGTATGAGAGGGGAAAATTGGAGGTATCTCGTTCCATGTAAAGATTGCATAACATGGCCACCATATATTGATATGGTTTTTTTAGAGCAGTCGTGGGGTACCCACCAATGGGTTTCAGTTTGAATTGCTTATTTGGCTTGTACCAGATACAACATAGATCTTTGGTTGAATGTTTAAACTCGCTAGGAAGTTCATTGTCTAGTTTCTTGGTCTCTTTCTCCATATGATAACATTTGTTTAGGTCTGTGGGATGGAATGATGCTACGGGTTCTCCCCTGGCATTGCAGACAAACCTATTCTCCACATCCACATGTTTCAGTATCCATACAATGGCGTCGGTGCAAGGAAATACAACATTGCAGGTTGCTACTCTGAATATCCCAGACTTTCTAATGTTTTTGAAAATATTTAGTTTGTCCTGGTCCTCAACATCCGTAGCGAAGCTCTGCTTCTTGAACATTTGATACACATCCCCCCATCAGAGTACATCTTCTCCTTTTTCCAAGAACTCAAAAGTGTCATTGTACATGGCCCCAACAATATCTGGTTCATCTTCACTATGTCGGTCGTTTTTGGAAGCCTCGGTGGCAAGTGCTTTGTTGGTTGTTTTCTTCCTTGGAGACATGTCTGAATCTGCAAAGTAAAGATGAGATTAATGTAAGGACAAAATCATAACTGATACATATACATCCAAAAAAAATCGCCTAAGTATCTTATAAGCAATACCCGAGGAATCATTGGTGCTAATGTTGGGTGGAATATAGTCACCCAATGATGATAGTATGATAACAGGCATGGTTTATGCCTTAGTGAAAAGCCAAATCAGAGACCAGGTCCAAAAGGTCAAAAGGGTTCAAAATCGAAGCAGTTCTTACGAATTGTTTCGATGGTTATTGGAGGGGTTAGTGTTAACTGCACCGATGGTTCACTGTATATATTAGAAGAGTTAATAGAAAGGTCGTCGATGAGCCTTTGAGTGCATCAAAGGAGTTTGTATGAAGTGCTTTGAGACGTCTATGTGTAAATAGGAGAAGTTAATGTTAACTGCACTAATGGGTCACTTGGTGTATTGGGGGAGTTGAAGTAAACAACGTCGATACATATCAGACCAATTAGTGCGAAGGTCTTAAAACGAACCGAAGATGTTTGCACTAACTCCTTTGGTAATACTAGAGGAGTTTATATCAAGTTGTCCGAAGTGGTGGGGTGAGTTGGTGTTAGGTTTACCGATTGATAACTTGGAAACAAACAAAGTTTATTTCAACTCCTTGGGTGAATACCTGAGGAGTTGGCACTAACAACCATGAATAAACTAGAGGTACCAATGTGAATGTTGTCAGTTCATGAAGCAACTCCTTGACATTTTATCAAGTCTTTGGATGATGGTTAAGACCGCAAGAGAATGTTACCAAGAACAAAGTCTTCTTGGTCTGGGAGAAAAAGCGTGTGAAGGACATCATTTTGGCTCAGGTCTCACCATTTGATTTTGTACTTTAGAGTTATAATATCCCTTAGGGTTGTGACCCAAGGGTGCTGACAATATTTGGAGACTTGGGGTGGAAACTTGGGCTTGCGGTTGTGAAAGAAAGGACCTTGCCTTGGTTGAGTAGGGTAAGATCAGAGTCGAGCAAAGCATGAAACTGTTGAGGGTTTTGATCGACAAGGTTTAAGATGTGAGGTGGGTTGTGGCATGGAAAGAGGTGAGCCGTGTCGTGGGAAGAAATGGGGGGAGGGTGACGCTGCAAAAAACTTGGGGAGCCCATGGACAAAGTCCTACTTTAACAAAATGACAAAAAACCCTAACCCTAGAATGATTAACTAGTGAAAGAGAACGAGCACGACTGCATTAGGGCTTACTTGTTTGTCGACACATGAATAGGAGTAAATGGGTGCTTGGGTGCCTTCGTCTCTTCAGCGAAAAAGTCACTCCAGTCCTCTTTTAGTGAACAACGGTGAAGATATGAGGGAGGAGGGACTCCTATTATAAGCATTTTGGGCACATTAAATGCATGATGTGATGTTGGAAGGGATTGACGAAGTTGTTGAAAAGTCCTTCGATATGCATCATAGGACTTTGTGGGAAAATCCCTGATGCATATGAGAGGACTTGGTACGAAGGGTGTCGAAGTTCGTCGAAGGAGGAGGCAACAACTCCTTCGATCTGATCGGGGGAGTTTATACGAACTCCCCCGATCAAACCGAAGGAGTTAATATAGAGTGGTGCAATGGAAAAGTGTCTTTGAATAGAAATTCATGAAGCTCACCGATGGTTATCAGAGATGCTAGAAGGAACTCCTCCGATGTACATCGGAGGAGTTTGCACAAACTTCATTAAAAATCCAAAGTTCAAATCTTAAGGCAACTCGGATAGCTCAATTTTTTTCAAAGTGATGAGCCAGAATCACAATCTCGACTAAACACAACCCTTGTGTGTGAAGGACATAATTTTGGCTTAGGTATCACCATTTGATTTTGTACTTTAGAGTTCTAATCTCCCTTAGGGTTGTGACCCAAAGTGCTGACAATATTTGGAGACTTGGGGTGGAAACTTGGGCTTGCGGTTGTGAAAGAAAGGACCTTGCCTTGGTTGATTAGGGTAAGATCGGAGCCGAGCAGGGCATGAAACTGTTGAGGGTTTTGATCAACAAGGTTTAAGATGTGAGGTGGGTTGTGACACGGAAAGAGGTGAGCCGTGTCGCGGGAGGAAATGGGGGGGAGGGTGACATTGCAAAAAACTTGGGGAGCCCATGGAGAAAGTCCTACTTTAACAAAATGACAAAAAACCCTAACCCTAGAATGATTAACTAGTGAAAGAGAACAGGCATGACTGCATTAGGGCTTACTTGTTCGTCGACACATGAATAGGAGTAAATGGGTGCTTGGGTGACTTTGTCTCTTCAGCGAAAAAGTCACTCTAGTCCTCTTTTAGTGAACAACGATGAAGATATGAGGGAGGAGGGACTCTTGTTATAAGCATTTTGGGCACATTAAATGCATGATGTGATGTTGGAAGGGATTGACGAAGTTGCTGAAAAGTCCTTCGATATGCATCATAGGACTTTGTGGGAAAATCCCTGATGCATATGAGAGGACTTGGTATGAAGGGTGCTGAAGTTCGTCGAAGGAGGAGGCAACAACTCCTTCGATTTGACAGGGGGAGTTTATACGAACTCCCCCAGTCAAACCGAAGGAATTAATATAGAGTGGTGCAATGGAAAAGTGTCTTCGAAGAGAAATGCATGAAGCTCACCGATGGTTATCAGAGATGCTAGAAGGAACTCCTCTGATGTACATTGGAGGAGTTTGCACAAGCTTCATTGAAAATCCAAAGTTCAAATCTTAAGGCAACTCAGATAGCTCAAAAATTTTCAAAGTGATGAGCTAGAATCACAATCTCGACTAAACCCAGAAGAGATGACTTGCTTAGAGTGGAAGGTGGCTTGTTAAAACTCAAGTTAAGAGAATTTCAAAAGAAAACAAAAGGGGGCTCAGTTTTCTTGAAGGGGGCTTTGCAAGCAATTTTCAAGAAAATGGAGGGCTGTGGTTCATGGCACAACAACATCATAAGGACCTCCCATTTGTTGGGAAATTGAGAATGGTTGGGTGCATTCTTCAAGCCTCACATGTTTATTATGCCTCTTGCTAGTTTCTTAGCAAGGTCTGGTTTTGTTGATTAGAGCAAATTTTATGTTCAGATATTTGTGGTCTATGTATGGTGGAGAGAGGGGCCTTCTTTTGGTTCCTTGAGATGTTTGTAATATACCCAAGGATGGGGGAGGGCTTGGCTTGATTGATGTTTCCAATCAAGGTAGTATTCTTGCCAAAACATGGGTGGTGAGGTGTATCGAGGGCACTACACCTTGATAGGTCTTGTTTCAACATCGCTTGATGATTTCCTAACATACATGTAAGATGTGAGGGGCCTTTGGTCTGTGTGATATCAATTCTTTACCCCCCTGTTTTAGGTCTTGAGCTCCTTCTTCTTTAGAAGAATATTGTAGGCTTGGAAGGTCATTGTAGGTTTGGTTTGATGGAATTAGGAGGGCACCATGGAAGGTTGAGATTTAGTGTGGCACCTTATTTGGAGCTGGAGGTTGTAGGATACATGTATTACAAAGATACCTCGCTTTCAAGGGCTCAGGTCAAGTAGGAAGGCCATCTTCTTTTGGGGAGATTTGTGGGATGCAATCACATATTCCTGGAGGGATTGGCATTCCTTGGCTTAAGTGTATGCTTTGATTACCCTTGACTGTCTTTCAATTTTGGAGTTGAGATGGCTCATCCCATAGGGCAACATATTCAAAATGAATATAGGGATTCAAAGACCCTTTGGAGGGATTGGGGATGGAGTTTTTGTCACCCTCTCCAGAAGTATGACTCTCAACAAATATATTTGATTTTGCAGTATGGGCATCTATTATCCTTGGTTCTAAATGTGAGATGGGTGCCGATTGATCCAAAGGATAGATGGGTGGGTAGAGTCCACACTATTTGGTTAGTTTGGTTTTCTTATACACTGAGAGTTTTTTCCTGGCTAGTTATTTATTAGGGGATTCATTCCAAGGCTCGATTAGCCAAGAGTGGGCTCATTGATGGCCTTTGCCTTATCTATCATTGTTAGGGGAAGGCGAAACACATTATTGGGGAGTGTCAGTTTGCTAAGAGTTGTTAGAAGTATCTCTAGGATCAAGTTCAATTTTACTTCAAGGCATGCCTCATTGTCGTGCTACCTGTTTGCAGATTGCCACTCTCTAGTTCGTTCCTCCTTCATTAGCATCTAGTAGTGCTTAAGAATTTTGGTCTTGCTCATTCTTTGAAAACTCGGGTAGAAAGAAAGAAAGAAAGAAAGAATTTTTAACGTCCACGAGGCTAAAAATAGCCTATGGGACATATTGTTTTTCCATTTGGCTTTTGTATTCGACCCTTTTCCTGTGAAGTTTTACAATAATCGCTCCCATCTTCTCAACAAACTCTTTGCTGAATAGATTATCCCAAGAACTAGCTGCCAGAATACCTGCATAATTTTTTCCACTGTCTTTGAGGGCCTCACATTCTAAAATGAAATGTTTTTCTGTTTCCACTTTTCCCGACGAGCACAAAATACATACTCTTTCTTCCCACCTTTCTTTTGGTCTTTTCCAGCGCCCTGTTTCACAACGGAGTTGATGAGAATTAGTCCTTAA